>JAQBSW010009602.1:0-28023 GCA_029291075.1 Eudiplozoon nipponicum
ACAGTTGAATGAGCGCAGAACAAAAAAGTCACTGTTTCCAAAAATCCGAAATTGAGCTTGTCGAGTACGTACGGTGCCGTTTCGTACGTAGGAAAGTTAAACAGAGGCCCCGTTGGCCTTTGATGACAATGTATTATAATTATCCCCACAAATCCACGAATATATACCCAACAGATTTCCCAGAAAACCACGATCAGGGTAAAGAAAACACAAATGTCAATCTATTTATCCCAAATAGATGAAAAAGGAAGTCATTTATATTTATACCAAAAAAATCAGAACAATAATCAATATCCTGGCGCGGTCGCCAATATTGTAAACACCCCGGCTTCAAGTAAATGCCGTACGACGTTACAAACTCGGTTAAGGTGCTCTGAATAGAGATTAGTTACTGATATGGGGGCCCTTAAGAGGGCCTAGTAATACGTTCTCTTGAAGTCTTCAGAGTTGAAGATGTCCTAGAGCCTTGGGTGGACTCTGGTTGAGTTGTCGCTCCCGTGTTTGAGCTTTAATCGCGTTGTGGATAGTGTCCTGCAGGTCCTGCACTCAATTGGCTCGTCTCTCCGGTATCCCGCAACAAGATGAGTCACGGATGTAGTTAGTTGTTGATGAAACTATCAAATCACCAGCGTAGGTATTGACAGCCGACAGAACGCACACGCGTGAAGCAGGTAGAATACAAATGCCACAACTGACTTGTATGGTAAATTACCGTGCTTAAATAGCATGCAATATGTCTACTTGCACACTATTGGTTAAACGGCAATTTTGCTTTTTTCTCATTGGTGCAACGTAAATAAATTTGAATTTAATTTACGCAATATGTCGGCGATTGATTTGTGTCGTTAGAACACTTTCCTCTCTGAAAAAAAAAGAAAAAATATTCCTCTCTGCGAGGCTAGATAAGAAATGCATGACAGAGTTCGAACCAAGTTAAGCAAAAATATGATGAACCATAAGTGCTGAGCTTAAATATGCTTGTTGGTTGCTTCAACAATGATATGATGCCAGGTAACCACTAGGAATTGCTACACAAATTGTTAGCTCTAGTGGACGGTCATAGCACATGAGGAAAAATAGAGCAGTGTAAGTTTTGGAGCCGCAGCGTGAAGATTTCGAGGTAAATCGCCTCTGATTTTGCCAGGTTTAAGATAAAAACCTAAGCAGGTTGGATCGTTGTCAATGTGTTTGTATACGACCAAAGGAGCAAGAGTGCTCGACGTTGTGGTCATGACATTTGTAGAGTGGTCTTTGTGCAATTGATAAAGTTGAGATATACATTGAAAGTGGCCTGTACCATGATATGTAGCTGATCACTACTTAGTGTTGCTACACGAAAGCGTTAGCTCTAAGTAGCTGGTCATACCAAAATAGGCAGTGTAATTTCATGTGTGAGAAATACATTATAATGTAAAAATATATACATTAAAATCAAAGGTAACTGCATAAAACTATGTACACGAACATTGCCTCAGAGATGGCATAATACCAAAGAACTGTTCAAAAATGCTACACAATTGTTAGCTAAGAACAGCTGGTTATGCCACGTGAGACAAATACTAAAAATTAACGTAAGGTTAAAAAAATTTTATAGTTAAATGTTAATGTTTAAAAAAAATTAATTACGCGTTATACAAAGCAGGTTGAGATTGTGGGCAGACGGAGCCTGAGACGTGTGTAGAAGGTTGAACGCTCTCAGGATCAGAAGGTTCGATAAACGGTTTTAACCTGTCTATGCTTACTGATGTCGGTGTAGCGCCTTGCATAATGAAGTATTTTGGCTGTTTTAGTAAAATCGGGTAAGGACCGCGATACTTGGGTTGTAGTGGTGCAACAGCAGTATTGTTGCGGACGAGTACTCTCTTGCAGCTGTGGAGCTGTGGGTGAACGAAGACTGGACGAGGCGTGTGTCTCGGCTGCTGTTCGGACATGTTACCGAAATGAAGTCGAAGGCGGGTAGCTTCGTTTTGTAGGTCATCTTGTGCCGGTAGTAGACGTGGGAGCTGACTAGGCAGGCGTAGATCCATGCCATACATAAGTTGTGACGCAGACGTTTTAATGGATTCACGAGTACGGGAACGCATGGCAAGCAGAACTAAAGGTAGTGCATCGACTCAGTTGCCATTAATGGACGAGGATGCTAAAGCTGCTTTGAGTTCCCTATGCATTCTCTCTACCATGCCATTAGCTTGGGGATGGTAGGCAGTCGTCTGGCGTAAGGTGCATCCCATGTACCGCAAGGTGGTTTTGAAACGATCAGATGAGAAGCACGTGCCTCTGTCCGTGATGACCTCATTGGGAACACCATAATTGGATATCCATGCAGAGATAAAACCGTTAGTTACTTCATCTGCAGAAATGGTGCCAAGAGGTAATGCCGCAGGCCACCGTGTAAATCTATCGATCATAGTTGAAGGTAGCTGAAACCTTGAACCTTTGTCAGATGAACTATGTCGATGTGGACGATGGCTAGGCGAGAAATAGACCGAAAATGTTGCAACTTAGAACGAGTGTGTCGTGTGATCTTGTTTTTCTGACAAATTGCACACTCTGAGACCCATCATTTAACATTCTGCCTAAGTCTATGACCCCAGAAACGATCTGTAAGAAGTCGGACAGTCGCTTGGCTTCCTGGGTGAGAAATTGAGTGAATTGAATCTAAAACTTTTCTCTGAAGGCTGGTCGGCAGAACTGGCTTGTTGGGCTGCGTACCCGTGAAGTAAGCAATTGGTAAGCCTTCCCACAGACGGCATATGAACTTGGTTGGGTGACGGGCTATTGATCTTTGAATGTGAATGTCACCGCGTTGTTCAGTTCGCGGGAGAGTTGGCGTTAGTGCAGGTTCACTGAGTGCCACGGAGTTGACAGTGAATGGTGACGGCGAAGGTGGTTGTAGAGAGACGTCTGGCCTGGACAGGGCATCTGCAATGAAGTTCTGTTTGCCCCTGACGTGAAAGACGTCAAATTGCCATTCGCTTAGACGAGAAAGCTGTCTTTCCACTCTGGCAGGGTACTTGGCGATAGATGAAGTTGCGTTTCGAAGTGCGCTAACTAGTGGTGCATGATCTGTGAAACCAACAAATCTGCTACTGCCAATGATGCTGATAAAATGGCGCACTGCGTCGTGGATGGCGAGAAGTTCTCGGCCGAAAGTGTCGTACCTCGTTTCTACTGGTTGGAGAGTACGCGAGTAGAAACTGATGGGCTTCCGAACTCCGTCGATCTCTTGTTCCAAAGTGGCTCCAATAGCGAATTCACAAGCATCTGTCGTGAGTAGAAATGGCTTTTCGAAATCTGGATGCGTTAGCATTGCGGCATTTGCTAACGAGTTGATGGCAAGTCGAAGTAATTCCTCGTCTTCGGATGACCAAGCAATGATGGAATTCTTGCTAAGTCCTTTTCGGTTCCGCAGGTGCCTGCACAAAGGATAATGTTGTTTTGAAAGGCCTGGAAGGAAATTGCGATAATAGTTTAGTACTCCCAGGATTTTCTGCAAATCGCTCAAAGTCCTTGGTGACTTGATATTCTTGATTGAATTCGTCTTTGACGGCTACGGTTGAATACCTTGGGCCGTGATACGATACCCTAAGAAGTCGACGGATGAAGTTGCAATCTGCGTCTTGTCACAGTTGATCTTGAGTCCGTGGTTGGATAAGCGTGAGAGGACATTTTCGTAGATGTTTCGCATGAGATTCTAGATCTGGACTGAATACCATAATGTCATCTAGATATGACATACAATAAGCAAAGTCGTCGCAAAGTATGTTGTCTATGAATCTTTGAAATGTCTGAGTAGCACACTTAAGTCCAAAAGGCATGTAAAGATATTCAAAAAGGCCAAATGGAGTGATGACTGCAGTTTTCTCGATATCCTCTGGTGCTACCGGTATGTGATGGTACGCTTGTCTGAGGTCAATCACTGAGAAGAAATTGCTGCCGTTGAGTTTTTCAAGTAAAGTGTTGATATTTGGAATAGGATATGCATCAGATTTTGTCACTGAATTTAGCTTACGGTAGTCTCCGCAGGCTCTGTACGATCCGTTTGATTTTGAGACTAAGTGCAGTGGTGACTCCCATGAACTTTTTGATGATCTGATGATTCCCTCTTCCAAAAGCCTTGAGAATTCTTCTTAGGCAGCTTTCAGCTTAGCAGGAGCCAGTGGTCGCTTCTTGAGTGCAATAGGTTGTCCTTCTGTGACGATATGATGCATCGTGTTGGAGACTCGTAGCTCTGAATTGTTAAGATCGAAAAGCGATTTGTATTTTCGAAGAGCTGCTGATATCTCTGCTGAATGATGCACTGGGGTTGGCTGAATGACCTGTAACTCCAAACGCTCAGAGGCAAGTGTCCAAAAGCTTTGTTCAAGTCCGGTGGAGGGGTCGATGATTTTTTGATTGGCAAGATCAACAATGAGCCAAAATTTAGAAGGAAATAAAGGCCTATTATACTATTTGAGACCTTGGCAATGATGAAGTTGTGGGAAAATACACGTCGTAGACCTATGTTGAGTGTGCGGTATTGGCAGCCATAAGTTGGTATGGGCTCGCCTGTAGCTGTTGCGAGAAGAACGCCTAGCGACATCTCGGCCATTGAATCACCTTTGAGAACTGAGACTGCCGCATCTGTGTCTACGATGAACTCTTCGCCAGTTTTGAAATCAAGAAGGTGCAGAAGTTCGTTGGGCTGTTTGGCCGGATCATGCAAACAAGTAGGCTGGTGATTGCGACCGGCATTGTCTGTTTGGTTCTCTATGTGAAAAATTCGGCGTGGACGAAAAGAGTCGACAGGGATGTCGGATTGTAGTTGGCTTCTTCCCTGTAGCGCCGTTGATGCCGTTGATGTGCAGAAAGTACGGTCTTCTACTTCCTGCGCCAGACGTTTCCCGATACTGATGCACCCTTGTGCCTGCGGTCTGTTGTCCTCTCCGTCAGCTGTGGAAATTGACACTCATTCGGAAATTCTTCGGAACGACAAAGACAAACTTGGCAAGCATAAAAAACTTCTGGTGGTTATAACACCAGTTCTTTCGGACATATTTATTAAAGGATTGCGGAGATCTCGATCGCCGCCTACCATTATAATTTGACTTGGAAACGAATTTTGGTCGAGAATTCACTTGATTTATCTCAGATTTGGTAATGGCCAATCCTTCTAGAACTTTGGCCATGTTCGCCACTGTTCTCTCTAAGGAGGAGATTCTATCATCTTGCGGGGTGAAGAAAAGGATGATGGATTCACTTTGGGTTCCAAAACCCTATATTCTAACTCACATCTCTCAGATAAGTCATCTATAGAGAGAGTGTTGGGGAGCTGTCTGGCAAAGAGTTTAATGTTTGGGGAAGATTGTTAATAAAAACAACCTTAGCCTCATGGTCAGAAATGTTGGTTTTATACCAACGTTTCCGTAATTCCCTCAGTATTTCTATGGGGCCAAGATTTGGCATATCTAACTGCGCATATTTGTTTATTATCTGCTCAGTTTCCGTGGGTCCAAGCAAGGATTCTACCTCGTTTTGTAGGCCCAAAATGGGATTAGGTAGCTTCCTAATGGCCTCAAGCTTAGGATAAATCCGTCGCTGCAATTCAGAAGGTAGTTTAGCAAAAACCTTCGACAGTTTTTGATGACTGTCATAATCAGGAAACGGGGAGAAAGCGGAGTCTACGCGCATAAAATATAGCTCACTATCTCCATCCCAAACAGGAACATCATTATCTAAAATTGGACCTGACATTTTAACAATCTTACGGGATCTTAAAAGCATAAATTTATAAGCAATATGAAAATGTATAAATAAACTTTAACGAAACGCTTACCCACAAACAGCTTCCACAGTTGAGTGAGCGCAGAACAAAAAAGTCACTGTTTCCAAAAATCCGAAGTTGAGTTTGACGAGTACGTACGGTGCCGTTTCGTACGTAGGAAAGTTAAATAGAAGCCCCGTTGGCCTTTGATGACAATGTATTATAATTATCCCCACAAATCCACGAATATATACCCAACAGATTTCCCAGAAAACCACGATCAGGGTAAAGAAACACAAATGTCAATCTATTTATCCCAAATAGATGAAAAATGAAGTCAATTTTATTTATACCAAAAAAATCAGAACAATAATCAATATCCTGGCGCGGTCGCCAATTTTGTAAACGCCCCGGCTTCAAGTAAATGCCGTACGACGTTACAAACTCGGTTAAGATGCTCTGAATAGAGATTAGTTACTGATATGGGGGCCCTTAAGAGGGCCTGGTAATACGTTCTCTTGAAGTCTTCAGAGTTGAAAATGTCCTAGAGCCTTGGGTGGACTCTGGTTGAGTTGTCACTCCCGTGGTTGAGCTGTAATCGCGTTGTGGATAGTGTCCTGCAGGTTCTGCATTTAATTGGCTCGTCTCTCCGGTATACCGCAACAAGATGAGTCACGGATGTAGTTAGTTGTTGGTGAAACTATCAAATCACCAGCGTAGGTATTGACAGCCGACAGAATGCACACGCGTGAAGCAGGTAGAATGCAAATGCCACAACTGACTTGCATGGTAAATTACCGTGCTTAAATAGAATGCAATATGTCTACTTGCACACTATTGGTTAAACGTGGTTAAACGGCAATTTCGCTTTTTTCTCATTGGTGCAACGTAAATAAATTTGAATTTAATTTACGCAATATGTCGGCCATTGATTTGTGTCGTTACACTATCATTGATTTCTTATCTATACAATTTGATAATCTGATCTTAACAGCGGTTTATAGACCGCCGTATGCTATTTTATTTGATGATCAAACATTTACCAATTCTTTTCAATCTATCTTTGACTGCCATGGCTATAATGTAGTGGTAGGTGACTTTAATAAGTTACAGGACTGTGAAATAACCAATTTTTTTTCTAACCATGATCTCAAGCAGATTATAAATGAATCAACTAGAGGTTCGCAATGCTTAGATCATGTATACTTAGAAACTGAAATGGTGAAATCGTACAGTTATGATGTTGTTAATTATTTCAAAGAATTGGATCACAAACAAATTATTCTACAATGGAACATCTTGAGTAGCAAAACACAGAAACTTAATTTTGAAAATGCACACGTGCACTGTTCCACAATCAACTGGAATCTTTTTAGAGAATTAAGCATACTGATTGATTATGAAAGTTTTTATTTCTTGAACACTGACGAATTCGTTTCTTCTGTTTCATCGTTATTATCTATTTTATTTCAGGTATCTACGTTTACGGACATTATACCAAAACGAATTAATAGGAAATTCTGTAAACTAAGAATTAAACGAGATAATATAATAAAGTGTAGTCTTATCAATAGTATTAAACAAATGAGGTTAGATTTGATTGATAAAGAAATTAATTCATCACTGCTGATAATCTGTTAAAGATCAAAAAGAATTATTTTGGTAAACTGAAGAGTGATCCTAGACTAGGATACAAACTCCTCACAAATTACAGTAAATATAAGGAAAAGTTAAAGCTTATATTACTTGTGGATAAAACTGAGTATGAATTTCTCTGTGAATTGGATGAAGTATTTGGCAATTTGATATGTAATTCACAGAATGAAAGAAATTTCAAGGAACTACCTGATCCTTTGGGAGACCGGGAACAAGGACTTGTTATTGACAGTGATGAATTGATAAAATTGATGTTAAAAATCAAATCAAAAAAACAAAAATATCACCTTGGTATTTCCATTGATAACCTGCTTCAATTACCCTTAACTTTTATGAACGCGCTTTGCAACTTTATAAATAGAATTTTGAAGAATGGGAAATTACCAATTGATATACTAACGATAGTAGCTAAACCGTTGCCAAAAGTAAGTAAGCCAACGTGCGCCAGTGATTATAGATTAATCTCTATTATCCTTCGTTTTTTGAAGATAATAGAACGATTGATACTAGATCATTTAGAACGTATGTTGCCGGCTGATTTTGATTTATGTCAACATGGCTTTACGAAAGATAGATCGACAAATACTAATATGCTTTCTATGTGGAAACATGTAATTACATTAGATGAGAATAAGTTAGATGCATTAATTGTATTTATAGATATCTCAAAAGCTTTTGACTCTTTATCTTTTGATGCTATTTTGAATGCGATTAGTTTATTGAATATTGATCCGAATGGCTTTAGATTACTTAAATACTATTTATATAATCGAAGAATGAGTATTCAAGTAAACGATTTGATATCAAAATCGAAAAGAGTAACAAGTGAAATTCCACAGGGATCAAGTTTGGGCCCAATTTTATTTAAAATCGTATTTGGACATTTGGAAACTATGATCCTTAACGGTCGAGTTTGCAAATTCGCTGATGATTTAAAAATAATCTTTCCAATTGATTCAAAAAATGTCGAATTCTCCAAAAATAATGTGACATTAGATTTGGTTGTCTGGTCTGTACATGGTGAGCTTAACATTGCTATCCATAGAATTGCGGCAAAAGCGATCATCTACATCATATTTTTCCGCATAGAGGATCCCGGCGTGGGCGCCATTTTTTGTAATGGCCCTTTGGTCATTACAATAAGAGCGCCTCTGAGATGTCAGGCCCGGCTAATCCATATATGCGGAATGATCATCTAATTTATAACACTTAAGTTCCTCTTAACTATCTTTTAAATTACATTCCTTAAGTCCACTTGCTAACTGCTCTTTATCCTCAATATTTGATAGACCAGCCATAATATTAGGATTAAATTTCTTGCAATTTATATATTATATTAATTAAGCTTACCGTGATGCGCTGATATCCACAGATGACAGAACGATACCGTGGTGATCTTGAAAACAAATATCCACGTCAATTACCTGAGGCAAATTAGAGATCCTTCCCAATAATGTGTATTAAGAACGATTGATGAATCTGGATTACAATAATTTATTAGCAAACTGACTACAGATGGAATCACGCAGTATTCCGCTTGTGCAACTCAGCAACTCAGATAAACCTCTCTTATAACCTTCAACAAGACAAACAAAAACTTCGATAATATGAACAAAAGAAACTTCCAAAAAATTGCAATATTTTATAAAAAACACAATATTGTTTCACAAAACCATCGATAACATCAAATGTTCAAAATAAAATTTGATTTTTTTATATGAGAAGTTAACTGATGTCCAATAATTTAATTAACCTTCATATACACCCTCATGTTTAAGATATTTAACCATACATTATGAAGTCCTCATACTTCAGTTTCTTGATGATTCTTTCAGAACGAGATTCTAAGTGTTGTGCTTGTATTTCACTATGTTTCATTTTCGTAAAGCATTGTTCTCTGTTCTCAGTTGTCTTGGATTTAATCTTTACTTCTTTTCCACATTTGTTTGATTCTTTTTTTCTCACACATTTTCGCGTCACACCTCGCCTCAGCTTCTGGATACTTCGATGGACACCGTTCCTCAGTCTCCTCCTCCGTCCATATAAACTGTGGAATGCAGCGCTCCAGTACACACTCTACTGTGTCATTTACTTCTATAAATGCATTTTATCAGTCATATGACTGACTTTAAATGGACCCCTATAGAACGGAGTCACACAATTCTGTCTGTTCTCGTTATTTATATACACATGAGATGCTAGCTTTAAATCTGAAGATACATTGCATTTAGACTTTGAACTTCTAGTTATAGTTGGAGCTAAACGACTTATTTTATCTCCCAATGCTCCAACAAACCAATCTACTGAATTAGAGGCCCAATCGAGACAACTTGGAGCTTCTATTAGAAGATCTCTAGGTAACCTCAATGGCTCTCCATAAACAAGTTCTGCTATGGATGTTCCTATCTGAGCACTGTATCTGTTTCGCATTGCCAACAAAACTATGGGGAAATCATGTATCCAACTGGATCCAGCAGTGCAGCGTAATACAGCCTTCAGCTCCATGTGCAGTCTCTCAACTATCCCATTAGCTCTGGGATTATAAGCACATGTGTGTCTTACTTCTATCCCATTGTATTCAATGATCTGATAAACAGTTCCGACATAAACCGACTACCAAGATCAGTAGTTACACTTATCGGTACACCATATCGCGACACCCAATTATGCAAGAACATAAGTAAGACTTCTTGAGCTGTCATGTTCTTCAAGATTACTACTTCAAACTGACGACTGAAACGATCAACTATCGTGAGTAAATACTTCTGGCTAGAAATTTCGGGCATTTCTACTATATCAATATGTACAAGCAAGAAACGACCCACTGGTATACCAATCGTTTTAATTTTAGTTTTAGTATGACGCCAAACTTTACAAGTTTGAGGCTGGGCACATTTCCTTACCCAAGCACTTGTATCTTTCGACATCTTAGGCCATACATATCTATCAGTGACCAGTCTGATAGTTGCCTTAATGGAAGGATGACGAAATTCAGGCAGCTGTTGATTTACCTTATACTTTTATTCTAACGGTATATGCGGTCTAGCTTTGCTCCTGGAGATTTCACATAGTAACTACTTATCTCCAATCTTCTTGCGTGTATATGTAGGATTCTTTGCCAACACAGTTACTGAAGGATCGAGACCTTGTGTTTCCATCAATTGCTCGACAAAATCTTTAGAATATACAACAGAAAATACGAGTGACTCCGAACGAATCATATCTTAATCTGATACGTCTGGTCTACTGAGAGTATCTGCAATCACATTCTGTTATCCTGAAATATGAGTAATGGTAAAATCAAATTCCGCTAGTCGGGTTGCTTGTGAATTCACCTGCAGAGAATAATTTAGCCTATTTACTTCCCAAAGATACTTACGAACGTTTTATGATCAGTTAATATCGCAAACTGATCTCCATCTAGGTAGAGCTCAAAATACAGCACTGAAGAATAAACTGCTAGTAAATCCTTTCCAAGCGTGTCATATAGCTTCTCGCAATCTTGGAGTTTTTGACTAAAGAATCCAATCGGCTTGACAATGCCATTATCCCGTGTTTGCAAATTCGCTGATTATTTAAAAATAATCTTTCCAAATGATCCAAAAAATGTCGAATTCTCCAACAATAATGTGACATTAGATTTGTATGATTTGAGTAGATATTTGATTACACTAGGGCTGAGAATATACAATAAAAAGACGAGAGCTTTAAAAATAGGTAACAGAACAGACATTAATTATGTTTGTTTTCATGATGCTGTGATTAATGTTGTGTTTGAGATTAAACTTATGCAAGAAATAAGGATTTATTGAATATTGATCCGAATATTTTTAGATTACTTAGATACTATTTATATAATCGAGAATGAGTATTCAAGTAAAAGATTTGATAGCTAATTCGAAAAGGGTAACAAGTGGAGTTCCACAAGGATCAAGTTTGGGGCCAATTTTATTTAAAATTGTATTTGCACATTTGGAAACAGATCCTTAACGGTCGAGTTTGCAAATTCGCTGATGATTTAAAAATAATCTTTCCAATTGATCCAAAAATATCGAATTCTCCAAAAATAATGTGACACTAGATTTGTATGATTTAAGTAGATATTTGATAAAACTAGGGCTGAGAATAAATACTAAAAAGACGAGAGCTTTAAAAATAGGTAACAGAACAGACTTTAATTATGTTTATTTTCATGATGCTGTGATTAATGATGAGTTTGAGATTAAACTTATACAAAAAATAAAGGATTTAGGCATAACTATTCAATGTACAGCTTCTGCTGAGAGACATATTGAAAGGATAGTAGGCAGTGCCAAGAAAAGATGGGCTCTAATAAATCGAAATATCTTATCGAATGACGTAAAACTTAAAATGTATATAATATGGATTAGACCGATACTAGAATATGATGTCGCTACTTGGAATCCATTAAAAAGGGCTTATCCAATAAGATAGAAGCTGTACAAAGAAAAGTTGTGAAAAAAATTAGTCCTATCACCTGCACTATTTACGCCACTAGATTACAGTTTGTATCACTGCAAACTTTATGGTTTCGGAGGATGTGCTATTCCATAAAAGTTTTCCATTTGAACCAGTGGACTGGTGCTTATATGAATCCGATAAGAAAGAATCATGAAGTTGGAACTAGATCTGGACATTTGGCAATATCTCCTCCTTCGGTGGGGAATGTTGCGAGCAAGTTAATCTCTTTTTCGAAAATCTACAAAATTTATAACCAATTGCCAAAGGGGCTTAGAAAAACGCCTCCATCTAAGATGTCTTTTAAATTTTTATCTACTGAACTAGAAAAAGTCTACAATCCTGCTGATATTTTTTATTTTGATTATGGTAATACTTTCTCATGGTTAAATAAAGACAAAGGATAATTGTTATTAGGAAGCAGAATTTCTTGAGATTTTTATTTACAAGTTTTGCATTATTAAATTGAAATGTATACGATATATCATCATGTTAGTCAACAATACATACAATCAATTGCTAGTCATGGTTCTCATTTTTTTTTGCATAATGTTACACTCGAATTATACCTTAATTTTTCCTATTTTGATGATGAATCTATTATTCCTTACAGCCGAACTTTCTGATGTTGATATATTTTACAGTACAACTAGTGATATTTACTTACCTACATGAGACTAATTGCACATTGTTATGTGATGTGATAACTGTTTTTTATATTGTACATTTTCCAATTTTGTCAGCTGATGGAACATGTGCTGGTATTGTATCCTATTCTAATCTTTTCTATTCTATTCTATTCTATTCTATGAAAAACACAATGTGTATGTATAACAACAACAACAACAACAATAATGTAATAATAATAATAATAATAATAATAATAATATAATAATAATAATATATTTATTTAGCAACAAAGGTATGGCCCCGACCATTGAAATAACAAATGAAGGGTAGGATATGTGGAGGTGAGTGGAATTGTGACTAGCAAAGTATTTAATAGCAGGGGGGGTTGGGGAAGGGAAAAGTTATCATTAACATCAAGATAGTTCAATCTGGTGAAAAATAAATAGAAAAGAAGTTCCATTTGACTAGACAAGATCAATTGGAGACAGTCATGATGTATCAGAGCTTCTAGGTGAATATGAGATCGAAAAAAGAGATGGCGGACCGGAGGTAGACGTCGACCGATGGAGTCCATTGTCGTGGAGATTGAGTTGATGGAGCAAAGCATGGACATGAATGGAATCTGCAGAATTGAAGCGAGCGAGTCTTGCAGGGGTCGCAGGCATCCGTAGAACGTGGTTGTGATTGAAGGAAGACCAGGGGGAGTCGATGTCCGAAGCGAACCGTTGGTGGATCGGTAGGGCTGTTGGGTTTCCGGTCCTCCGCTGAAATAAGAAAGAAAAGAATTGGATGAGAAAAACGTAGTAAAGTATCCACAACGTGGATGTGGTGGTGTCAGGAATGGGCTGAGAAGTGGTATCAGTGAATCCAGAAGAAAAGATTAAGACCAGAGAGGTAAAGTGGAAGATTAGATGACTGCCTGAGGGATTTCGCCCTCCGAAGTTAGTAAAGAGAATAGCCTGGAGTGAAGTAAATGTTATGGATTGAGAAGGAACCAGTTTCGTTTCCAGTCGGTCGTATCACAAAGAAATTTGTTGAAGAAGTACTGATGGGCTGCCTTTTTGAATTCGTGCTTGGGTAGGAGCTTTATGTCTGTGAGCAGGGCGTTGAAGACATTAGTGGCTTTGGAGAAGAGATAGATTATTTTAAATATTGTGGGGGTATGGTTAACTTGGATAGAAGAGTTACAAGAGCGTGTGGCGTAGTGGTGACTTGGGTGGGCAAAGTTGGAGAGTGGTAAGCAAGTTGTGATCTTATGGATAAAAGAAATGACTCGAAGGTGACGGGTGAACCAAAGCGGAAGAAGGTTTGCCAGAAGAAGGCGTTCCCTATAGTTTTGGCATTTCGGGAAGACTCGTTTTAGAAATCTGGAGGATATCTGTTCAATAGTATAGGAGGAGGCGAGGGTTAGAGGACAGTAGAATTCGCTGGCGTAGGAAATGAGGGGCAGAACGTAGACTTTGAATAACGTGAGTTGGAGAGTGGGGTTGTTAGTCTTAAAACAGACCAGACGGGCCTATTTGAAGAGTTTGGAAGTAGTGTGTGTAAGGTGTAGGGAGAAGTCTAGGGATTTTGAGAAATGAATGCCAAGATGTTTGGCCGAATCTATTATTTCTATATCAAAGGGGTAGTTGGCAACCGGGATAGAGCAGAATGGATCAGAGGAGAGTTTCATTAGGCGAGTTTTGGTGGGATTTAGTTTGATGCCGATTCTGCTGAGCTGCGAGTGGAGCGAGGATAGGAGCTCCGATATAAGGGGTAAGGAGGGGTTGGATGTTTTGGAGTTGTTGAATACGATAACCATGTCATCCGCATATTTGAACAGTTTGAAAAGGTTGTCATCAACCTGTATGTGCGCGAGCGTAAGGTTGAAGAGAATGGGACTAAGTACGGAGCCCTGGGGAACACCGGATCTGATATGGGCTGGCCTCGAGTGACTACTGCCAACTTTTACTGTCGCATATCGGTTTCGGAGATAGTAACTGATAAGATTGAGAACGTTACCGCAAATACCGCTTCTCAGTAAGGCGGATTCGATTGCTGAAAATGGCAGCGAGTCAAAAGCCTTGGATATATCTAAGAATAGGAGAGTGCACTGAAGCCCTTTATAGAAGGAGGAGTAGCAATGATCGAGAACACTATCTAAGTTGGCGGAAGAGGAGCGGCCATTCAAAAAGCCATGTTGATCATCGAGGAGATAGAAGTTTACATGAGACTTAATGAAGGGGTAGATTAGGTTGTTTAAGATCCTGTCGAAGATTTTGGTGAAAGAAGGGACGATAGTAATGGCGCGGAAATCTTTAAATGATGAGATCGAAGAAGTGTCATTTTTAGGGATAGGAGAGATCGCGAATTAAGCCAGTTAGGGAGAAGGTAGGTGGTTTCTAGACAATGATTTATAACATCTGCAATCATGGAGAAGACGTTCCAGCCTAGAAGAGCAATCATACTGACCGAGACACCGTATTGATCAAATTGATGTTTAGATTTAATGTCTTTAATTGCTTGGGCGACGGAAGCCGGAGAGACGTGGAACCAGCGTAAGTTCTCGGTGTCTCCGTTGTCTAACATCTCAACTGGCGGAGTGAGAGTGGTAAAGGTGTTGAGAAGGTGAGTCAGATAATCGTTGGCGAAGCAGGGGTCGTCTGACTGAGAGAAGTTGATATACGAGGTTTTGGGCTTTTGCAGCAATTGGTATTTGATGATAGCGAACTTTGCCCGGGGGTTAGGAGCTGAGCGGATGCGTTTTTCGATGTAGAGCACTTGTTTTTTGATAGCCTGTTTAATGTGCCCATCGATGAGTCTCAGAGCGAGGTCGCGGGCGAGTGACGATGTGCGTAGACGAGAGTTCCGTGCGAGGTTCTCACGTGCCTTAAACAGAGCGTTCAGCTTATTCGTCGAGCATACGTGTTGAATAGAGGTGGCGGAGTTATAGTGGGAGGATAGGATGTTATGGACTTCGGAAAAGCACGAGGAGGGATTGTTTGGGAGAAAGAGGTCCCTCCAGTTAACAGCGTCACAGAGTCGGCGGAACTCTTCCCAGTTGGTGAATCGCCTGAACGATTGGGTGTCTTCTCGAGGGGTGAAGGATAAGAGAGGTAAGAAGAAGGTTTCCTGACAGTGATCGAGATTAGGAAAGATCTCCCGAGAGTGAACATCGGTCACCTCGTTATTGGAGAGTACACAATCCAGTTGGTTGTTCCCTCGGGTAGGAAAATGCACGAATTGGTGTAACAGGTTGTCCGCGAAGAGTCGAAGCAGTGGGTGACTTTCCGAAGCTAGATTATGCCAATTAGCCATGGGGAGGTTGAGATCACCCACAACGACGTACCGATCGGAGTGTAAAGAGAAAAAAGTAGATAGAAGTTGGGCCCCGCGAGTATCGTCGATGAGTGAGATATTAGGGGGTCTGTAGACAACACAGGTAGATATGCTTTGGTTATGGATTTGTAGCTGAAACGAGAAAAATTCCAATCCTTGAGAGTTCGATGTCGACAAGCGTTTGGGCATAAGAAGGGATCGGACATAGACAGCTAGTCAGCCCCCACGACCGACAGTTCTGTCGCTACGAAGGGAACGTGTATCCGTGAATGAGGAAAAGATCATCACAGTGGATGGAAGGGGACAACCAAGTCTCAACAAGAACGCATATGTCTATCTCGTTAGAGGATAGAAAAGCTCGTAGTTGATTGATTTTTGGCGTAAGTGACCTGCAATTGATGAGAATTGCTGAGAGTGCTCTGAGAGAGGGATGGTTAGATCGGGGAGGAGAAGCGTGCGGGGGCTTTCCGCTGGCGGGCGGGGCGAGATCTAGGGCTGATGAGGGTGACAGACCGCTCGTTGACAAGGATAGAGTGGTCAGCGTCGATCTGGATTTCTTTTGTCCCGCGTTTATCAGGTGGGTGAGGTAATTGGAGGGTTTGTTTTACAAAAGCAGCAATATCATCAAATGTAAAAAAATAAAATTTGGTTTATTCTTATATGCGGAGTTAATTGGTGTCCAATAATTTAATTTATCTCCACACACCGCAACACTACCTAACATCCTCGACATTTTCCAGATAACGCAATACCGGTCTTAACAAGGGCCACCCATACTAACTGTCTCTCATTTCATACGACCTGTAACTACTTTGTAATTTTACAGGGCATTTACTTGCACCTGGGACGTTTACGTAACCTATGAATATTTCGTTTGAACTTTTTATTTCTGACAATAGTCACACAATGATTTAAGCACTTTTTTGATTTTGTTTACATGATTTGATTAATTGCATGTGAGCTTCATTTGTGCTTCGTATACATATTTTAAGATGACCTTTATGATTTCTTTAAAATTTAAATACAGTTTTTATTTATGTTAGTTATTTGCAGTGAGGACAGAATAATAATCATTACTATAAATGATACATTTTTATTTTTGTGTGGTTACGTTGCTTATATACATTATCATGAACCTTACGAACGCCAGATCCTAGTCCGTTGACGAGAAAGAAACTATAAATATTTACTGTATCGTTAATGGTCCGTCGCGGGTGAGATTCCTGGCTGATCAGCTGAACCCCTACTTACTTATTCAATGCTCTAGTCTCGCATTATTCTAAACTGGCACCTGTGTCAATACAAGAATTTTTACCACACAAAATTTCCTAAATGGCAACTCAGAAAAAGCTTTAAAATCTTATTCAGACGCGTAATCACCGTAGAATGCGATGATATACTGGAAAAGCAAAAATCAAAATGAAATACCTGTGTAGAGGAAGATATTTCCTCCGGCTGTAGAGGCCCTTTGGTCACGCTTGTGCAATTCAGCAACTCAGATCAAAACTCAAACATTTTCCTTCGACAAGACAAGTCAAAAACTTCGACAATATGAACAAAAGAACTTCCAAAAAAATTACAATATTTTTCAAAAATTACAATATTGTTTTACGAAACCAGCGATAACATCAAATGTCCAAAAATAAAATTGATTTATTTTTATATGAGGAGTTAATTGATGTCCAAAAATTAAATTAACCTCCACATACACCCTCATGTTTAAGATGATTAACCATACATGATGTAGTCCTCATTCTTCGGTTTCTTGATGACTCTTCCAGAACGAGTCTCAACAAGTTGTGCTGGTACTTCACTAGATTTCATATTCATATTGCATTGTTCTTTATTCTCAGTTGTCTTGGTTTTAATCTTTACTTCTTTTCCATATTTATTCGACTCTTCGTTTTTCTCACCAATTTCTGAGTCACATCTCGCCTCAACTTCTGGATACTTCGATGAATACTGTTCCTCAGTCTCCTCCTCCGTCCAAATAAACTGTGGAATGCAGCGATCCAGTGTTACACATTCTACTGTGCCATTTACTTCTATAAATGCATTTTTCTCAGTCATATGATTGACTTTAAATGGCCCCTTATAGAATGGAGTCAGACAATTCTGTCTGTTCTCGTTAGTTATATATACATGAGATGCCAGCTTTAAATCTGAAGATACATAGCATTTAGACTTTGGACTTCTAGTTTTGGTTGGAGCTAAACGACTCATTTTATCTCTCAATGCTCCAACAAACCAATCTACTGAACTAGAGGCCCAATCGAGACAACTTGGAGCTTCTATTAGAAGATCTCCAGGTAACCTCAATGGCTCTCCATAAACAAGTTCTGCTATGGATGTTCCTAACTGAACTCTGTATCTGTTTCGCATTGCCAACAAAACTATGGGCAAATCATGTATCCAACTGGATCCACCGGTGCAGCGTAATGCAGCCTTCAGCTCCCTGTGTGCCAGTCTCTCAACCATCCCTTTAGATCTGGGATTATTGGCACATGTGTGTCTTACTTCTATCCCCATTGTATTCAATGATCTGATAAACAGTTCAGACATAAACTGACTACCACGATCAGTAGTTACTCTTACCGGTACACCATATCGCGACACCCAATTATGCAAGAACATAAGTAAGACCTCTTGAGCTGTCATATCCTTCAGGATTGCTACCTCAAACTGACGACTGAACCGATCGACCATCGTGAGTAAATACGTTTGGCCAGAAATCTCATGCATTTCTACTATATCAATATGAACATGCATGAAACGACCCGCTGGTATACCAATCGTTTTAATTTCAGTTTTAGTATGACGCCAAACTTTACAAGTTTGACACCGGGCAAATGTCCTTACCCAAGCTCTTATGCCTTTCGACATCTTAGGCCATACATATCTATCAGTGACTATCCTGATAGTTGCCTTAATGGAAGGATGACTAAATTCATGCAGCTGTTGAATTACCTTATACCTTAATTCTAACGGTACATAAGGTCTAGGTTGGCTCCTGGAGATTTCACATAATAACCACTTATCTCCAATCTTCCTGCGTGTATATGTAGGATTCTTTTCCAACACAGCTACTAAAGAATCAAGACCTTGTGCTTGCATCAATTGCTGGACAAAATCATTAGAAGATACAATAGAGCATACGAGTGACTCTGAACGAATTATATCTTCATCTGATACGTCTGGTCTACTGAGAGTATCTGCCACCACATTATCTTTTCCTGAGATATGACTAATGGTAAAATCAAATTCTGCGAGTCGGGTTATTTGTGAATTCACCCGCCGAGAATAATTTAGCCTGTTTGCTTTCCCAAGGTTACTCAACAACGGTTTATGATCAGTTAATATCATAAACTGATGTCCATCTAGGTAGTGCTCAAAATGCAACACTGCAGAATAAACTGCTATTAACTCCTTTCCAAGCGTATCATATCGCTTCTCGCGATCTTGGAGTTTTCGACTATAGAATCCTATCGGCCTGACTATACCATTTTCCCGTTGATGTAACACTGCTCCTATGGCTACATCGGAAGCATCTGTGACCAGCTCAAACGGCTTATTCCAATCCACAGGTGCTAATGTGGTTATTTGACTTAACAGATCTTTGGCCCTCTGGAATTTTTCCTTGTCGTCTTGGCTAAAATTAATAGGCCAGGGGTTCTTGATCGTGCTCCGTTCACAAACTCAATGTCAAGTTAGCAACCACAAAATTCTAGCTAAACCTGGTATAAAACGAAGATAGTAGCTAATCATGCCCAAAAATCTACGCAACTGGCGTACAGTTCTGGATCCTGGCACATCCCTGATTGCTTGTACCTTGTCTTCCAAGGGCTTGATTCCATCCTTGGAAATGGTGTGTCCAATATATTTTACGGTAGAGCAACCAATCCTACTCTTTTCTGGTTTCACTACCAATCCATAATGTTCCAGCTTAGACAAAACGATGTCCAAATGTTCCCGGTGTTCCTCCCTAGATTGACTATATATAATGATGTCATCTATATACACTCTAGCAAATGAACAGTCTTGAAGAACTTCCTCTATCAGACGCTGGAACGTCTGACTTGCATTCTTCAACCCAAAAGGCACACATAAGAATTCATGCGATCCTCCTCCAGGGAATCGCACTGCTGTGAGCGGTATAGATTCTGCCTCCATAGGTACTTGATAGTACGCTTTCTGCAGATCTAACGTTGTATATACCTCATACCCCATTATATCCCTGAGCAAAGTACTCTGATTCGGTAGAGGATACGAATCGCCTTTCGTTACCGAATTCAATAGACGATAGTTACCACAAACCCTCCATTGACCTGGTTCAGGTTTGGGAACAACCACTATTGGAGATTCAAAGTTGGAATTTGAACGCTTACAAATTCCTTCTCTCAACCGCTTAAATTCTTCAACAGCAACCTGCTGCTTATGTTGTGCTAACGGTTGAGCCTTCGGCGAACAAGGTAGTGGTTCCATCAACTCGATTTTGTGTTCTATGCCTGTCTTTAAACCCTTGCGTTTAGCATTGAATGGCAGAAACACGCCAGGTGTTTTTCGATGACATCCGCCAAGTCATCGGCGACGACGGGTCTGGGTAGTCTCACTGACCTAACTACTGAGGTCCCAGTCTCAGCATAAGTCACTATCCCAGTGCCTTGTCCAATGGTCCTAGATTTGAGATCTAAAGCGAGATTAAAATGGATCAAAAAGTCCATCCCAATGATGTTATCCTTTATATCAGCGACCAGAATTTTCAACGTAAATGGAGATTTCTGCCCCAATGTCACTGACAATTCTTTAACTCCCTTAACCTCAATTGGACTTCCATTAGCAGCCCATAGTTGGTAATCGAATGTGGGGCTATCAATTTCCACCACATCAGATCGAACTATGCTCACCTCTGCACCCGTGTCTATTAAGAAATTTAAGCCGCTAAGTTCATCAGTTATAACGAACTTATTGTTGCTATAACCAGCAACCTCTTTAAGATTACCTGCCAGCCGAAATCTAACAGATTTACGGACTGTATTACTGCGCGTCTCTTCCATCGAAGCTTCCGAACCTAACTTTGATGATTTTAGTATGCCACGAATATGCATACCTTGGAGCCTTGCATGCGCAACCCCCCTACGGCTCCTATTAGCGGGGGCTTCATTAGTTTTCCGGCAGCTTCGACCAGGCTACAGGAAGACTACTTCCTTTCCATCGGGGACCACCCAACTTTGGAAACGTGCATCCCCCCTCCTGACATTTTCCAAACTCGGCGTATTTGCGATGCGATATGCACCACTCGCGTGGTCCTTGTACACTCTCACGCGATTCGCCTCTCCAATGCTTGGAATTTGAACGTTGACTCCGAGAATTTACCCTACTTCTGTTGGAACTTTCCTTATTGTTTTTATCCAACCCACATCCCTGCGGAGAGTACTTAATTCATTCTCTATGGTCAGGAGTCTCTCTGAGAGATGTCTGAGTTGCTGCTCCAGGCGTGAATCTGCGGTTACTGCATACACCTTAGGTTCCATCTGACGATACACTTTGTCCAACCCTTTGAGCTTCTTTGGCCACTCTAGTTCCAATGTATCATATTCATCCAAGGTGGCTCTTAGTCTAGCAGGCAATTTGGCTACAAATATACTATTTATAACTTCCTCAGATATATCAAGCCCGATGGATTTTGAAATAAGTCTGTTATGAAATTCAGATGGAAGTAGATTTCCCATCTTTTCCTGACGTAATAAGTCAGTCATCCGTTCAATCCTCTCGGATTGATATCTACTAGAAGCTCAAATGCATTTTCTGGTTCGTTCTCAGTAACAAAATTCCTGTTTCTTATTAGATTCTTTTATAATGGCTCAGGTAAGCACCACCAGGCCAAGGCAAACCTTTCTATAGGGTCGGTCATCCGTTTTAGTTTAAAATAAAATTTTGCTTCTTCGACCCATTCAGAATGGCTGTCTGGTCTGTACATGGTGAGCTTAACATTGCTATCCATAGAATTGCGGCAAAAACGATCATCTACATCATATCTTTATTAGCAAAGATTCGGAGATGGCACCACGCAGTGTCCCGCTTGTGCAATTCAGCAAGTCAGATGAAAACTAAAACATTTTCCTTCGACAAGACAAGTCAAAAACTTCGACAATATGAAAAAAACAACTTCCAAATAAATTTACAATTTTTTTCCAAAAATTTCAATATTGTTTTACGAAACCAGCGATAACATCAAATGTCCCAAAATAAAATTGATTTAATTTTATATGAGGAGTTAATTGATGTCCAAAAATTAAATTAACCTCCACACGACATAAAAGTCTTACTTTCGTCAGGACACTGTTCATACGTTGTGTTACTATTCAAACATAGTACTAAGCAACGAAATTTCTATAAGTAATGATTAATTATTGTAGTAAGCGAATAATTATGAAGTTAAAGTAAACTATGTAAGAATTGTTTATTTGTCAGTTTTGAGTTTATCGTTCTGCGTTCCTGACGTATTTTGACTTCTCTGTTAATTGCCTTTTCTGTGTTATTGAGTTGAGAGCACGCCTTCCTGCATGGTTCTATCTGAATACTCTGTTAATAAAGTAATAAAATTTGCATCCATCTATCGTTCTGTCATCTGTGGATATCAGCGCATCTCGGTAATTTAATAATTCTGTTGTTTAAGTATTATTTCCAGGATATTTGATCGGGTGTTCTGCTACGAAAGAAGTACACAGTCCGTTTGCCTAACACTAATTTATCAAATTAGTAATTAAGTACGATCAGCATGGAAGCTAATCTTAAGTTTGAGGACGCAAGCAAATTAGCTCAAGGTATGGCAGACATGAATTTAATAGATGTGAACGAGAATACTAGCTTGTCATATTCAATTGTACAATTAAGGACTGAACACGACTTGGTATCTATGGGGTTCTTAGACACTAATAGGTTAGGAGCCTCTACAAAATATGGCGACCGCGCCAGTCCAACAACATTCAGTCTACCACCATATAGATCCGAAAAACACTGGAGTTGGGTCGGGGATGCCCAAATGATATTCACAGCTTATCAAATAGTAAGCCCTATGGAGAAATTTTTTGCAGCATGGATGGCATTGCCTGAGAATTTCAGAAGGGCTTGGGAAAACTATAGAGACAGAACTATAGAAGAAAATCCGTATAATGCATTTGAGTTATTAATGGCCAAAATTCAACAGAGATATCAGCCTGGAAGATCGGCACGAATGTGCGAATTATTACGCCTATAAAATATGGGACATCAACTACCATCAGAGTTTTATGAACGACTTTGTACGAAAGCTTCCAGGTTGAATATATCTAGAGATGTGGTGAATTCTATTTTTACAGCTGAGCTACCATCTAGGCTTAGAGGTATTTGACAAAATGAATATTGATTGACTAACTAAACTCAGAGGGCTAGACGGAATGTATAAACTGCAGGAACCACAGATACATGCTGTAACGGCAGATTCTGTTATGGTGCAGCCAGTTAGGGCAGATACCGAAACCACCCTGTGCTCGCAACTCAATAACAAAGAAAAGGAAATATAAGATTTCTCAAGGATAAAATGAGTCCCTTAGCTTCAACCCAAACTAGAGGTGAAATGCTACAGTGCCATGTAACTTCAAATTTAAAACTGGCATAACATGTGTACATAACCAAGGAGAACAGGAGAATTTGTTTAATTCCGTTTTAAAAGGGGCCATCAAAATTCAATCGTGTGACCGACAGGAATGCATTTATAGAAATTAATGGCACAAAGGACTGTAATGCTCTGGATCGCTGCACTCAATAGTTTACCTGGACGAAGGAGGAGACTGAGGACCAGGTTATTCAAGGTACGAGAAGGTTAAGGCAAAATCTGACTCGAAGATATCGTGGGGAGAAGAAGGGGAGTTGAACATACGCTAGATGAAATTTAAATCTAATTCAAAGATATCATGGAAAAAAGAGCGAATTATGAACCAAAACGATATGAAAATCAAATCTAGCGAAGTACTAGCATTACATGGAGAATCAAGTTACGGAAGAGACGTCAGGAGACTTTATAAGGCTCACTATGCTTATGTATGAGTATACATTTAAAACTTAAGGGCGAATGTGGATGATGTTATGTCTCCATATAAAGATTGATCTGTTTTTATTTTTAGACATTTGAGGTTAGCACTGTTTTCTTAAACAACGTTTATGCTTTTAAAAGTGTAATATTTTTTCTCAAAATTTCTTTTTTTTTAAATGGAAACTTTTATAGTTTGTTTTTGTTGACTTTAAAAATAAATAAAACACGACTTGTGTTTTATTCCTGTGCGTATTTTGTCAACCCTGGAGATGAGACTGGAAATTTGGTCTCGAAAATTTGGTAAAAGAACAATGGGAAATCTTGTTCCAACGTCATTTTCAGACAATCAGCTAATGAAAGGCTTAAAGAAGAAGGGACAAGTGAGAACCCATCAATTGAGGCCAAAGATTACATCACCTGAAAATGATGAAAATTCAAGATTTTACCGACCTAAGAGTGCTATCAATTGTCCCGCACAAGAAAATGCGGTCAAATCAACCACAATAACAACAGCACTGCGCAACGAGTGAAAATTATTTTCTCAAAAATGAAAGAAATACCTCGAAAGAGATAAATTAGTTTACAATTTCAATTTACAGCAGAACAACTAGTATTGAAATTTAAGCGATATTTATTTAAAACGACAAACACAAGCTGGTTTATATCGAGGATGTCTTCAAGTACAAGTTGATAGAAAATAAATGAACAGGTCGTGCTTCTTTAGTTAATGTTTAGTTTTCCGTTGATAAAATATATATGCAATTCACAGTTAGCCGGATCAATGGAGTGTTATTTCACTCTGACGCTGAAATTTGTTTAGTCCAAGGATAGGCGCTAATCTGCTCTAGAATGTTATCTGTGCGTTTAATTTTTCGCATATAGGGTATATTCAATGGTTGTAAGATCGGTAGAAGGTATGATCATGAGTGAAAAATCAGGGCAGAAATAAACACTGAATTCACTTATGATAAGTTGACAAGAACGCTTCAATGCGTGCGTGGCGGTAGTATTGCTTTTTTGTTCGACGACTGGTTAAATAAAATGGGATTTGTGTTTACTTCAAGCTCGCAACCTTGATTTAAAGAATTGTTACCACCACCCACGCAATCAGTTATTGTTTAATTTTATTGTATATATATATATATATATATATATATATATATATATATATATATATATATATATATATATATGTGTGTGTGTGTGTGAGTGGCGAAAGCTGCAAACAGATAATATTCGTGACTGCATAGAAATTGTGCAGCCAACATTTCCAGTCAAGTACAATCTAAGCGAGACTACTAGGAGTGAGAGCTGCATATCTACTTTTGCTTTCCATATATATGCAATGCGGTTCGATATTTGCTATTTTGTTGCCGTCCTACTCTGATGATGATCATGGAAGGTCGAAATGCGTCAGTGCGTGCGACTGGCGGTAGTTTTGCTGTGTTGTTCGACGACTGGTTAAATAAAATGGGATTGGTGTTTACTTCAAGCTCGAAAACATGATTTAAAGAATTGTTACCACAACCCGCGCAATCAATTATTGTTTAATTGTATTGCCTGTATGTGTGTGGCGAAAGCTGCAAACAGTTAATATTTGTGACTGCATAGAAATTGTGCAGCCGACATTCCAGCCAAGTACAATATAAGCGAGACTACTAAGAGCTGCATATCTAATTTTGCTTTCCATATATATGTAATGCGGTTGGATCCTCGCTAGTCAGTTTGCCGTTATACTCTGATGATGATCATGGAAGGTCGAAACGCGTCAGTGCGTGCGACTGGCGGTAATTTTGTTATGTTGCTCGACGACTGGTTAAATAAAATGGGATTGGTGTTTACTTCAAGCTCTTATACTTGATTTAAAGAAGAACGCTTAAAGGCTGAATATTTGCACACTCCAAATCGACTAATTATAAATGTAATGAATAGTTTTATCCAAAAAAATTCAGTTACCTTTAAATTATCATAGATTATTATACTACATTTCTGTCCAATTAATTTAAAAAAATAATATAGCTGACTAAGGAATTAAGGTCGATTTAATTTTCATTGGAATGAAAACATTTATTCATGTAAACGCATATAATATCCGTTTCAAATAGTGATAAACACTATAGTGTTGAACAATTGAATAGAAGCTGGCTTTTCCTAACTTTTACGCATTATTCAACCAGAGTTATATTCTATGCCTTAGAGAATCGTTGGACACTCCCACTTTCATCAGGCGATGCTTCTATAACACATAACTTCTGTGCTTTGAAAATCTAAATTTTTACGCTTTGGTACCGACATAATAAAGAAATCCACTGATTTTGTGCATCACTAAGCACATATTAACAGATTTTTTCTATGGATATATTTTGTCGAAACTAGTCGTAAAAGTCTCGCATTTTGTCAAAAGTTTTATTTTATGTACTTTTATATAGGTATGCTGCACATAGTTTTTTCTTAACTACAATAATTGACACTTGACTGGGAATGTGGACGGAACAATTTCTGTACAGTCACGTACATAAACGTTTTGCAGCTTTCGCCACGTACATACGTTTTAGGCGTAAAAAACTATTTATTTCGCGGTTAATTTCAATACTTCTTTAAATCAAGTTATTGAGCTTACTATAAATACCAATCCCATCCTATCTATCGTGTCGCATAACATTAATATATGTCGTCAGTCACATGTGCATCGTCATCATCACCATCGCATTCATCAGTATCATCATCATCATCTATATCATCATCATCAGCATCGTACTCGTCAATATCATTCACTCCATCTAAAAACAAGGAAAATGACTAACCAAACTACATTAGTTAATATATAACAGAAAATTGTGCAAGGTGTGCGGCAGAGTGGCTCAGTGTTTAGAGCACCAGATTCCGAAGCAGAAGTGTCCAGGTTCGTGCTCTATTCACGGCAAATTCTGGCCGGTACATGATGAGTTCCAAATAAGGACGAAACCGGTCTACTGGGTGAATTGCCTTTTCTACACAATACAATTCTTAATTTATACGGAAAATATTATGTTCTTAATTGGTCATATGTTTATATTAATTTTGAAACATGATTTTAGTAATTGTTATGACCGCTCGCGCAACCAATGTATGTTTAATTATTTAAATGTGTTGTATCTTGTTTGTTAATGCAGTTACATGCATTTTCGCTTGTTTCGTATCTATTAAATATAACTGAATACACATGAATCCATTTCAGCAATAGGAATACTGTGTTGTGATTGAATTTCTTATGAACCGTTTGTGTTTTGGTTATTTGGTTATTGAAATAAGTATGGCTGTAGACACGAAAGCTCGCAGGGGTTAGCTGTACGCCAGCAGGATACAAGATGGCGTTGTGCAAGAGATCAGGGAATTTGGTGCGCACAAATTTAATCATAGAGACATGTATCACATCCAAGACAAGCCAGTATCGTATATATATTCATTTGTGTATTTTCCTCTTACTTCTTTATTACACCATCTGTAACACTTCCGGATTCGTATCGCAACGTGGAATTTGTATTGTTTTCAATATGTGTTACACGGAGATGCGTCCACTCATGAGGGGCTTTGTCTATGATTTATCCCATTTTACATTCCAATTGTAATCTTTTGCTTATAGTTACCGATGTCATTAATTGCTTCTTGTATTTTTAGGCATTATAATGTCGATTAGGATCCTAGCGTCATTGTATTGTTTTGTTCTCTGGCTGAAGTTGACCCTTGGTCAAAATGATGCTGCTGGACCCTGTATCTGCAACACAATTTATCAGGTATGCGAAGTGAACTGTTGCTGCGATATCGATTGCAGCTCGGCAGATATAGGAACTTTCAGTTTTTGCGAACAACAAAAAGCAAGGTAAAAAGGTTTTCTTCTGTTGACATGCTTGTCTAAGCCCCACCAATCGCGTATGTTTGCCGCAAGAACTTCTGTTTACATCCAACGCGTTATTCAATAAGACTACTGACGGTAATTTGGTATGTTTCTCCAATGAACTATGTGAGTGATATTATTGGCTAATGTTATTTCTGTCCTCATTGCATACTGAAATTTTTGAACTTTTTTAATAGCTGAAAAATGTATGGCCGAATTTATTTCAAACTATCTTCATTGTATTGTCTT
>JAQBSW010009603.1:0-28022 GCA_029291075.1 Eudiplozoon nipponicum
TGTAGGTTTACACAATCGTCTAGGAGATTTCACTGATCTATTTTCCCACGTTCCTCACACAAAAATATAGTGGTTAAAGTGCGTAATACCGGCTGCTACCGATGAGTCGCCAGTAAACACGAAACGAATATGCACGAGATTATACTTTCCGTTCATGCTGTCTTTTGTTTACCCCCTTGGACTAATTTCTTACTAGGTGCGCAACCCCTAAAATATATATGCATATATATTAGTTCTCCGCAACAAACAGTATGTAAACGTCAGTCTATCGTTTTCATTTTCCAAAGAGTGGAAAATGTTGTTCTAGCGTCATTTTCAGACAACCAGCTGATGGAGGGTTTCAAAATGTGGGGACAAATGAGAACCCATCAATCAAGGCCATTAATCCGGCACCTGGGAATGTAATGGATTCAAGATTTTACGGACCTAGGAGTGCCAGCAATTGTCTCTCACAAGAAAAAGGCCTCGTAATGAACATCAAAAAGGACAGCACTGAGCAATATAACTCAACGTTTAAGCATTACTTATATCAAACTGATTTTTCTGTATCAGGTATGACATACCTAGTAACAAATTAATTCAAATAGCATTAGAAAGGGTAAATCAAATTCAGCACGAACGAAAGCTTAAATCTCATGTACACACGCGTTTCGTGCTTACCGGCGATACAGCAGTAGGAACCGGTACTTTGCCCCATACGCACTATACATTTGGACAAGAAATTTTTGGAAAACTCCGAAGCAAACGTGCCCAGATTCGAGCCCTATTCAAGGAAATTTCTGGCCAGTACATGACGAGTTCCCAATAAGGACGAAACCGGTCTACTGGGTGAATTCTCTTTTCTTCGCTATACAATTCTTAGTTTATACTGCCATATGTATGTAATTAATGGGTCAGGTGCTTATATCAAGGCCGCGAACTTGGTTATAATAATCGTTATCACCGCCCGCGCAACCAATGTTCGTTTAACTATGTAAATGTTCATTTCAATACCACGTCCCCATGTACTGTGGAGTCTGTTTAGTAATGTCAGATTTGGGATGGTTATTTGGAATTTTGAGTCTAAATGGATGCCATATGAGCTCCACCTAAAGGAAAAATAGACTAACCAAGCTACATTAGTTAGTATATAACTGAAAATTGTGTGCAGTGTAGTGTGCGGCAGGATGGCTCAGTGGTTAGAGCACCAGATTCCGAAGCAGACGAGCCCAGGTTCGAGCCCTGTCCGTGGAAATTTCTGGCCAGCATATGATGAGTTCATAACATCCACCACAAAACTTCCTCTACCTAGTGTGAATGATAGGATTCAACTGCAGTCTGCGTTTACCGTTAACTATAATTGAAATTGATTCTGTGGACAATCCAATGTAGGCGGATGCAATAGAAGATTTGATTTCGCAGAGCCCATATAAGCCAGGCTGTTTCAAATTAAGATTGGTGTTTCACGCACGTCTATAATCGAACATACCATGTCCTGTAAAAATTGCAACATGCGAATCAATCGCCTTTTAAATTTAAGGAAAGCTAGATATGTCATTGTCCAGAACTGTGCAATGAAGAATAATTTGTTCGCGCACTGGTTTTATCATGGGTCATTCAGAGACCCACGTAAAATTTCGCTTAGATTTGTTTCAATATTTAAATATTTTATGGATTTGCCGTAGAAACGAGGTGTTCAGATCTTGCTATTATTCTCAATTTTGATGAAAATTTACTATACTTTGCATTCCATTGTACTGGTAATATGCATCGACGCAACATTTGAAAGCTTTAATATTGGTACACTTCATCGGCTCGGTAAATATCGTATATATTTCGTTGGCTTTAATGTCGCATTCGCGAGGATTTTGTGTAAAGTTAACTCAATTACTGTTTCAATATATAACAGTTCAGAAATAGTTGTAATTTTTAATTTTGGTGAACTATAGCATACATTGGTATCCATCATCTTGGTACCATGTATCGACTCGGAAACCATAGTGTTAGTACCATGTACATTTTCGGTACTTCAATGTTGGTATCGGTTACTAAAACAATAGCCATAGTGTTAGTATCCTTTACAGACACAGTATAAGTATTATATAGAGTGAGTTAGTGTTGAAGTCGCATTATCGTAGACTTTATATGATGTTTGCTTCACTACTGCAGGTTTACACATTCGTCTAGGAGATTGTACCGTCATATTATCCCACATTCCTTACTTAAATATATAGTGGTTAAAGGGCGTAATACCGGCTCCTACTGATGAGTCGCCAGTAAGCACGAAACGAATGTGCATGAGATTATACTTTCTCTTTATTCTGTCTTTGGTTTATCCTTCTGGTCACAACTAAACTAATTTGTTACTAGGTTCGCAACACCTAATACATACTTACTGTTTCATTACACATTCTTTTATGGAATTGTTCTGTCTAACGGTGTCAAATTTCTTGATTATATATATATATATTGGCAATAATGCGTAGTACTGGCTCTTACTGATGAATTGCCAGTAAGCACGAAACGCGTGTGCATGCCGAATTTAACATATCTTTTTACTAGGTACGCAGTACCTTATACAATCTTGAATATATATTAGTTCACTGCAACAAACAGTATCTAACTGTTATACATTTAATTGAATGATGTCATGTTAACCGCTAAAGGTGATAAATGACATCGACTAAGGCCAGAGTGTATGGATATTGTGGAGTAACAGGTGTTCCGAAGTAGTTTTAATTCTCCACTGTAATGTAATTTAGCATGTGTTTTCAACATGTCCCGTCTCGGTAATCATGATTTTGTTATCATGTACCTATTCGGTATCCATAGTGATGTTATCAGGTACCGACTCGACAAACGTAATGCTGGTACACTTTACAATCTCTGTATATATTATAGATTGTCGCATTTTCTAAGACTTAATATGCACCCAGAAATATGCTGATGCTATAGTTTCCAAAACGGTGCTTTTGTGACGGTTAACCCAGGGAGTTGAAGGGTGATGCAGCCAATAGTGGAAAAATTTACGCTATCCAATTCATTACATGCGTTAACTTTGAGATCTCTTTCTCTTTAACACCATTTTGATAAACATCTGCCTGATGAATTTACCAGTTAACGGCAACCACTAGAATGTGCCTAAGTATACCACATTCTATTAAAATTTCAAACCTGGTGCCTTTTGAATGCGAATTGCCTTGTTTACAAAAAAATATTATTTTAGTCTATTTTGTTTATAACTAATTTCATAAACTTTTTGGCCGATATTGTGATTAACTGTGACAATAGAGTAAAAGCAGTATCATAAGATGAAAACGCATTTCCGTTCTGCGACAATAAGCAGAGACTAAGCTTCACATCAACAATATTTTTTAGTAACTGATTATCGTACCTTGTGCGTTTATGCAGAAGAAAAGAGCATAAAACCGCATATCTTTCACACGTTTCGTGCCTAAATAAAATATTCACGTAAAAGTAATTTATAATAATAATAAATTGTCTGCTGTAGAAAGTATTGATATATTGTTAAATATTTGCAAATAAATATATTGAATAAAAAAGTTGAAAATGTTGGTTGAATTAAAATAACCTAAAATTGATTTTTCTCCAAAACATCCAGTAGCCAAAAATGATTGAATGGTGTATCATATTTTTCCCTCGTTACTATGCGTTGGTTTCGTCTTCTTTCAATAATTAATTCAAGCGCTATTTTCATGGCATTAAATTTGTCAATATGCATTACTTATGTAATCCTACGTTACATCATTGTGAAGGAGTCAGTTGTTTGATTTCTTGAAACAGTAAATAACTACAGCAAGCTTGCTAAGCGAAAACAACATCTTGCTATTATTATGAGTTGTTAACTCTTATAGTAGAAAATAGAGAATAGAAATAATAATACATTTTTCCTATTCTGTTTGACCCATCAATTTACATATAACGAGATGCTCATTTGTAGATAATTGAGAGGAATATGAGAAAGAAACGGTGCTTTTATCTGATAAAATTTCTTTTTCTTTTTGCACGTGGAAGGGTACTATGAAAATAATGTATATAATGCAAATTTAAGATAACGGCACAATCTTTTTCATTTTACTGAACCTTTATTTAATTTGCGTTTTTCTTAATTTGATCATCAGATTAGGATTTGACCATCTTCTTTCTCTTCTCATTAAATACCATATACAAGGCTGTTTTATCATTAGCGTCTGTAAAAGGCTTTTAAATTGGAAAAGAAATCACTTCAAAATATTAAAGTATAGCAATGTCGGAAAACTGTCAAGACATGGTTTTAGATGAACATTGGTTGCGCGAACGTTGATAACATTTACTAAAATCAAGGTTCCGAACTCGATATAAACACCGGGCCCATTAAATACGTATATTTGTCAATATAAATTAATAATCGTATAGTGTAGAAAAGGCAATTCATCCAGTAGTCGGGTTTTGTCCTTATTGGGAGCCCTGTCCCATAGCTGGTATTGACCAACTGTTTCTCATGTGTGAATTATCTCCATTTTGCGTTGTGTCTCATATTGCTCTCGTCAGGTCTTTATTAGTGGTTGATTTTTCTATTAATCTAAACAAGGTTACGATCTTGATATAAAGACCTGACCCATTATGTACATACATTGTATAGTGTAGAAAAGGCCATTCATCCACTAGACCGGCTTCGTCCTTATTAGGAACTCATCATGTACTGGCCAGAATTTGCCGCGGACAGGGCTCGAACTTGGGTGCGTCTGCTTCGGAATATTGGTGCTCTAACCACTGAGCCACCCTGCCGCACACTACATACAATTTTCAGTTATACACTAATTAATGTAATTCGTTTAGTATTTTTATTTTAGGCTGAGCTCCAATGGCATCCGTTTAGACACATTATCTACACTATACTTTTCTTAGTTTAAACTGACATATGTAAGTAATTAATGGGTCAGGTGCTTATATCAAGATCGCAGCCTTGATTTTAATAATTGTTATCCTCGCCCGTGCAACCAATGTTCGTTTAATTATATAAGTGTTCATTTCAATACCCTTTCCCCAGGTAGATTGAGGATGGTTATTTGGAACTTTGGGCTCCACCTAAAGGAAAAATAGACTAACCAAGTTACATTAGTTATTATATAACTGAAAATTTTGCGTAGTGTAATGTGCAGCAGCGTAGTTCAGTGGATAGCGCACCAGATTCCGTAGCAGACGTGCCCAAGCTCGAGATCTTTCCGCAGCAACTTCTGGCCAGTTCGTGAGGAGTTCCCGATTAGGACGAAATCGGTCTACTGGATGAACTGCCTTTTCTGCACTATAAAATTCATAATTTCTATTTACAAATGTATGCACATAATGGGTCAGGTATTTATATCAAGTCCGCAACCATGATTATAGTAGAGACATTGTTTTAGCTCGTGTGTGAGTGGTAGGTAGCATGAAGCGTAGATTGTGTGAGTAAGTTAGCGGTGAATTTTCTGTGACTGATCCCGTTGGTTTCCAAGACCATTCTTTTTGTCCTATTACTTTTTATGTTTGTTTGTAAACTAGGGTGACTCACGCAATTTATTGCTTAAGTCTGTGTATCAAGTTTTTCTCTTCTCCGACAAGTTGTCGAAACAGTTAATAGATAATCTGTATGCAAATTATGCTGGACAACATTTGTGTTAAATTTTGGAAAATTGATATTACAAGTAGCACGGTGTCAGTTTTACAATGAAAGATGGTGTGCGGCTAAGCGATTCCAAACTGTCTCCACCTGAAGACACGGCCAATCAAAAGCACAAGTTATTCTATGTTGCAGGATGGCGTAGTTGTTTCTCATAGCCTCCAAAGACAATGCACTACTGTTAGAACCACGTCTGAGGCAAGATTGTGGTGGGCAGTTGAAGAGTTCCTACTAACAACTAAAACAGTCCACTTCATGAATTGTATTTTCTTATTTATACCACGCTTCGTTTATTTCTGTGGATTTGAAATAACACTTTTTTCGTGCTAGCTTTGGCATATAATTATTTTCCTCTTTGAAATGAAACTCTACTGGATAAAACATAATTAACACATAAATGCATAAAGACTAGTTCACCGTAAATAAAAATATATATCCATTGTAGATTTTAAAAAAAATTATTTCGTGGTTACCATAAAATCGTATTAACTGATGTCGATCGAAGCCGGAGTAAAAGGATTTGCTGAAGCGTAAGTTGTTCAAAACGTGTTTCATTCTAAATTTCTGTGAAATTTAGCTTATCTAAAAAAGCATAGTTTTGGTACCGTTTACAAATTGATACATATTATAAATGGTGAACTGGCTGTGGAGTCTACTTCATCAAGTCACTTAATCGTGTTCCCTCTACTACGGCCATAATACGGTCGTGTCCGAAAGTTTTTCATCAAATATACAGCCAATTAGATGTTTAATGCCAGCTATAACTGATGAAGGCTCATGTCGACAATGGCTTATTCGTTTGATTATATTCTAAATGAAACTAAAATTATTCATATAATTCCGTTACCTTTGCACATTGCTTTTTGAAAACATGTTACATGTTTTGATCGGCTTTAGTACAGGTATATGAGACAATGTGCACTAAAAGACCACATTAGCCTTCGTTAGGATCTCCGTATATATATATATATATATATATATATATATATATATATATATATATATATATATATATATACATATATATATGGTTATGCATATGCATTTATAGATTAATGGATGTATGTATTTGTGATTTCATGTAAGGCGTATTTTATACATGCAGTTAGTCTAATATTCATACAAGCATGTGGATGTATAAGTAATTATGTGTTAATTTATTTGTGCATGTTATATATATATATATATATATATATATATATATATATATATATATATCTATACATACATACATACATATATATTAACACGTTCTTTTGCATGCCGGAATGTTTGCATGTTGGTATGCTAAATATATGTATGTATGTACATTATGTGTGTATGATGTATGCATACATGGAGTATGTAGATGAAGTTATGCATTCGTGCATGTATTTATTGAGGGGGCATTTTTGTGCCTGTATGTATGTATGTATGTGTGCATGTATGTATGTATGGTTGTATATATGTGTATAGTATTCAGTTTTGCATGTATGTATGTATCTATCCATCTATCTATATAGGTATTTATCTATATATTTTTTTTAAAGTGTTAATATCTGTGTATGTATGTATGCTTAAGCAAAAAATCACTGATTACGCGGGTGTTGGTAACAATTACTTAGATTAATTATTCGAGTTTGAAGTAAAAAATAATCCCCTTGTATTTAACCAATTCTCGAACAGCATAGCAAAACCACCGTCAGTCACACGTACTGACGCGTTTCGACCTTCCATAATCATCACCAAAGTACGACAGCAAACTGACTAGCGTGGATCAAACCACACTGTATATATATACAAAGCCAAATTAGACATTCGGCTCTCTTCTATAGAAGTTGGCGTATATTCTACTAGACTGGAAATGACGGCTGCAAAATTTCTGTGCAGTCAAGAACATTAACTTTACTCATCTGTTTATAGGTAATAAAATAAAACAATCATTGATTGCACGGGTTGTGGTAACAGTTTTTTAAATCAAGTTTGCGTGCTTGAAGTAACCACCAATCCCATTTTATTTAGCCAGTCTTCGAAAAACATAGCATGTTAGTGCTTGTTTCTATGTAAGAAACATGTCTGGATGATTTATGCTTGCATGTGTGTTTATATAACTACATATTCTTAATTATATATGTATATATTTTGATAGGAATATATATATATATATATATATATATATATATATATATATATATATATATCATGTTCTTTGTGCGAATATTTGCATTTTTTATGCACGCAAGTTTGTTTCTATTGATGTACGAATATTTTTATGTGTGTTTGGATGTTTATATTAACTTATATTTATATTTATGTAGGTAATCGTTTGAAATTATTCATATATGAATGAATATATGAACGATGGATAAATATATTTTTGTGATTGTTTGTATTTATGTATGTATTGTGTTTAAACTCATAATTATGGAATTTAACAAAAATTGATTGCGCGGGTGGTGGTAACAATGCTTTAAATCAAGTTTGCGAGCTTGAAGTTAAATTGTATTGTCTATATATGTATCTGTGGCGAAAGCTGCAAACAGTTAATGCTCATGACTGCAAATAAATTGTGCAGTCGACATTTCCAGTCAAGTTCAATGTATGCAAGACTGCTAGAAGTGAGAGCCGCATATCTAAATTTGATTTCCATATATATTCAATGCGGTTTGATCCCCGATAGTCAGTTTGCCGTCGTACTCTGATGATGATCATGGAAGGTCGAAACGCGTCAGTGCGTTGCGGCTGGCGGTAGTTTTGTTATGTTGTTCGAAGACTGGTTAAAACCAATGGGCTTGGTGTTTATTTCATGCTCGCAAACTTGATTTAAAGCATAAATATGGAGTCGTTACAAATTTTGCATATCATTTATCTTCAAAAATTTGACTTAAATTCCGAGCTTTGTTGTTTTGTCTAGTTGAAATTAAATAAATTGTTTGCAGCTTATTTAAGAAACGAAAGAAATATTTTGTTGAGGAATTTTGAGGCCAGGTTTTATGAAATCCACGAAAATTGTCATTTATTTATTATCTGAAGATAGCATCTAATTAAGATTTTAGAAAAACTGCTAGATGCCGTGAGAAAAACAAATAATATATATTCAAATTTTCGCATGGTAAAATAGGTTTTTTTTAACAAAATATGACGTAAGATAAATAATAATTTTAAAATATTGAAAAAAATTATTTGCCACAAAATTTTTATGATTAAAATGCATTTTATTGGGAAATTTTAGTCATTTTATTATATGTGAAATACTTAAATCACTATATGAAATTAAATTTTACAAATGTAGTGCTTTATAATAAATTAAACGCCCATTAACACTGAATTGTAATAATTTTTGTTATTTGTTCGAATATTTTTAATGGGCCAAGCTTTATATCTTCAATTTGTTTTTTTTTATAAAAATTAAAAATCAAACGCTAATTGGATGCAGAAATTTTAACAGCTGTTTGTTTCCAGCAAAAATGTCAGTATGAACAATTGAAAAGCAGTTAAGAGTTGCTGTTTTTATGATTTATTCTAGACATTTTAAAATTTCTAAGTAAAGCTTATAATGAACAAAATTAAAAGGCGAGCAATTTTAATTATTTTTCATTTAAATGATATTCTAGATAATTTTATTTTTCACTGTTTTGGACGTTGAATAGGTGACGTTAAGTGTTAAAAATTAAAAGAATTCAAATACCCTGAAGAACCTATCTTTCACTGACCTATTTTAAATAAACATTTGCGAACCCAGACTTTCTGAGCATTCGTTCTCACAAATTCTCGAAGTTGTTGTGCTGGAACTCTCAAATGCTTTGAGGTTTACAAACGGCACATAAATGATACATTTTGGAATTATTTAGGTTCTTTCGAATCCCAACCCATTTTTCATCTGATGTCTTGTAGTCGATCTTCGGTCCACCCTAGGTCAGACTAAAAACTTTGAGCTAGTCCCATTTTATTAACTGTGAGTAACCATTCAAAAGTTTTCGATGTGTCGTCCACGAGAGTGTGTTATCCCTCCAAGTGATTCCAGGAATCCAATCTTCATTGAGCCATTTTTTATTTAATTTTCAATTTAATGTGGCCAAATTTTATTAAATTCTGTTGGATTGAAAATAATTTTCAATAAATAAAATCGTTTGAATATGATTTTATCAATCAGTAAAACGACCTAGGAAAAAAAGCAAAAAAATTACAGTCAACTAAATGATTAATTAACTGATTAAAAATTAGTTATACATAAGCTTTTTTATTAGGTCGCTTTTTTCAAGCAAGCGTATTGATAAACCAACTTTAATTTAACCTATTACACAATATTTTTGGTAAATCCAGATTCTTTAAATCAAGTTTGCAAGCTTGAAGTAAACACCAATCCCATTGTATTTAACCAGTCATCGAACAACATAACAAAACTACCGCCAGCCGCAACGCACTGACGCGTTTCGACTTTTCATGATCATCATCTAATTACGACAAAAAACTGACTATCCCGGATGAAACTGCATCGAATATATATCAAAATAAAATCAAAATTAGATATGTGGCTCTCACCTCTAGTAGTCTTAAACCAGTCGTCAATCAACATAACAAAACCATCATCAAGAATGGTGTTTACTTCGAGCTGGCAAACTTGATTTAAAGAATTGTTACCACCACCTACGCAAACAATTATTGTTAAATCCAGATTCTACTTTATTACATAGTATGGTTTGAACCAACCTCTTTTCCAATTTAAACAAACAATTGAATCAATCATTTATCATTTTCGTAGTCACCATTTCCCGTTTATTTCATTTTTACTTTATCCCATACATCTTCTACATACGATAATTATTTTTGTTTGATTTTTCTCCATATAACCATGAAAGGAGCTTCTAAAATTTGAAAATAATTACTTTCGTTCGGTTTTTCAGTATTGCTTAAATATACCGAACGAGAACCTTGAGTGAACATGAGAAAGAATTATTATTTACTGTTCAATTTCAATTCAATCATTAAAATTTTATGAAATATAATTTCTGATAAATTTTTATTCCTACCTTATATACTACGACACTCTTTTTTTGTATACCTGGCCGCGGCAAATTTTAGTGCGAGAATTTGGCCGAACTCAGTACAATTCAGTTCACATAGGATGAGTAAGATGCGCAAAATTGAGATTCGGTAAAAATAGTAATCTTGTGTGCGTATGCATTTTGTTTCTCAGTCCATTTTCACTTTAGTGAATATGCTTATATTCCGAAATTTTATTTAGATTTGTGAAGGTGACTATCCAATTGACATTTTATGCCTTCGCAACTGATAGTGTATCATTTAATTATTCCAAATTACATGAACTTACACATGCTAGGTTGCGGGAAACTCGCCTTCGTCCACGGACGAAGAGAATGCATCACTGGAGTTGTATATTTTAAAAATTCCATATTTGACCCTTACACGGAATACGTCACGCTTTATGCATAAATGAATACGTGTTAACTCATTGAAAGCAATATATGTTAAAATATATTATGCGTTTGCATAGGTAATGCTATTTTTATCACGAAAATAAGATTACTAATGTCGTTCGAAGCCAAAGTAGAACACCTTTCTTGAGTATCAGGTGTTAAGAATGGTATCAGATTTCAATTTCATTGAAATCTCGTTTATTAAAAAATCATGACTCTTACTTGTTCTGCTACATATGCGGCATAAACTGAATATATTTTTATTTCAACCATCATTATTTGCGCAGGTGGTAATACCATTTATTTAAAACAAGTTTGCGAGCTAAATATAGGCGCCAATACCTTATTATATGTACATTTTTGGTATAAAATAAGCATAGAATAAGGTAGCAAACGCAATTCAGTCAGCACACCGATTTCGTCATAATAGGAACTTTTCATGAAAGCAGGAATCAAATCGCAATGTGTATGCAAGGAAAGCGAAACTGAATACATTTTCGCACAATTTTGCAAGTAGGTCAGAATTATTCTTTGCGACAAAAATTTTGTAACTTTTTCGTCCACATTTTATTCAAATAAATTGCAATAAAATAAGGAATTATTTGCACTTACCTAATGAAACTTTTACATTAAAATTATTTTCAGTGATATATTTCAAAATTTAGTAGCCCAATCTACTCAATAGATGAAACATATAATTGGAATACTAAATGTCAACCTTAATTGGCAGCAACGTACTCATTATTTTCTATATAATGGCTAAACTTCCAAATTAATACTTTTAAATATTTATATATATAAATATATATATATATGTGTGTGTGTGTGTGTGTGTGTGTGTAAGTCTTCTAAAAGAACTGATTTTTCTTCATTAGAAGCCAGAATTGCGTCCGTTGGCCGTGAAACCTAATAAAATTTCGTTCAGTGCCATGCACTTAAATATTAACTCAACAATTTTTCATTTTACTGACTATTTGGAATTTTTAAATGACTATCTTTGAAATGCTTTGCTACGTATGGATTTCAATTACTTTTAATTTCATATCAACGTTTCAATTAACCATCTCCAATCTGTCATCAAAAGACGCAAATTCCTACTGCGCAAACGTTAGACTTCGGGTTGGAAAGAAAAAAAAATTATATATATATATATATATATATATATATATATATAGACAAAAGCCATTTCACATTACTAGTTATTTATTTGCTGAATGTAAATTTAGGTATTTTTATCTTCTGCGTTTTGTTTTTTCTGTACAAAATTAGATTTCCGAAAGTCTGTCATCGCGAGTGTGTTTCGCCGAGAAGTCACTGCATGAACTGCACCAGACAGCGTCGACAACAAGTACAATCGACAACATTGCCACATTCAATTTTCGATTATCACCATCTGTTACGAAATCTATTACTAGTTCACTCAAGTCCCTCGGTTTAGACGAAGTCCAATGTAAGTTCAACGTTGTGACACTCGGTAAAACCTTCTATCTCCCTAAACATCGTTAAGAAAATTCCAAATTTGTTCAAATTTAAACGTACATTTTGAAACTTTATAAGAATTTTTACTGAAATGATTATTCTTCTTACGAATATGTGATGAACTCCTGAATAAGAATTAATTACTCCTGACCTAAAGTGATATTAAACCACAATCAGCCTCGCTGTCTGACGAGCTTCGCGCATTAGGTTAGATTGTAAAGCGTAAATTCAGAGTAAAGATCAGAGAGAAAAGATCCGTTATTTGCAATTTACTTAAATATCCAATTTAAGGAGGACGCTGTTCCCGCCTAACACAGACGAATGTTGAAATAGAAATAACACACTAATTTAATGCAGTTAAATTATGGGAGGTGTTTTATTCCACACATTTTCACTTTTATATAATAAAACAATCATAGTTTTCACGGGCGCCGATAACAATTAATTAAATCATGTTTCCGTTCTTGATATTAACACCAATCCTATTATGTGCTTACATTTGCCAGTATAATCTAATAATTTTACTAAGGTAAATAAGGCAATTTATTCGGTAGACCGATTTCGTGCTTATTGAGAACTCTTCACGCAATGTCCAGAATTTGCCTCAGACAGGGCTCGAACATGGGCACGTCTTGCTTCGGAATCTGGGGCTCTAACCACTGAACCACCCTGCCGCATGCTACAAAAAATGTTTAGTCATAAACTAATTAATATTTCTTGGTTAGCCTTTCCTTTGTGTAGAGCCTAGCATCCTTTTCGATAAAAAATTCCAACTAACCACCCCCAATCTGTCATTATAGAACAGACACCACCCTACACGCGGAAAGTGGTATTGAGACGATCATTTAAATAATAAAACGGCCATTATATGCGTGAACGTCAATAACAATTATTTTAATCAGAATTTAGACAGTACTTGAAGTGTCATCAATAAGGTCGAAACCGGTCTACTGGATGTATTATTTACCCCAAATTATACAATGCTTAGTTTATACCAACATATTTATGGTCATATCGCAACTGGTTTTTAAATCTAGATCGCAACCATGATTATTGAAATTGCTATCACCACCTGAGCAGCTAATGTTCGTTTAACCACCTATATTAATTTTATTTCTCTTTTAAAGTTTACATTTTATTTAAGTTGTGCACCTGTTAAATGGTTTTCAATTTTTATATATTTCAAAAGAAATTCATCAATCAATCATATTTTCTTTGCTCGTGAAAAATGATTTTTTTTAAAAAGAAATACTAATGTTTAAATATTCATGAAGACCCTACTCCCTCTATCTCTTGAAAATAATATTTTGATTCTCCAAATTAATATGAGTTATTTAAGCCTAAAAATTAGTCAGAAGAGTGAATACTCCGTAAACTGTTATCTTTGATATAGTGAACGTCACTTTAGCATTAGTATAAATTCTTTGATTTCTTGTGATTGATGAAATACTTTTTGTGTCATAGTTCAATTATTTCTTTGATATACTTTTTAGCCCCACAGAAAGCATTAGGCTGACATGTTCAGTACAATTTTAAACTACAAACATATGGGCACATCTGTTGATTTATTGTTTTTAGAAATTTTTATTGTGTTTTTCTGGAAAGGGAAGAAAACGCTATTATAAATGACAGTATTTCTTCATTTGACAGCGTTATAATTAGCAATGACACATCGCCACCTGTTTCCTTTTTGACTAATCAATAAATGCTATGCTACTATCAACAAATAACGTAAAAGATAAGAGTGTAAGATGAAAACCTACGAAACAATTGATTATAAGATAAATCCGTTCTTTATTTAGAAGAAGGATAATTCGTAGACACAATGACTCATAGAGATGCAGCAATTTTTCGAATGAAGAATGGTGGCTCAATTGTAAATTGAAAATTTCGAATTTGATTTACTCATCTAGATTAACTAAAAGCTCATTTACATAAAAATAATCTATATTTACCATTTACGTGTAAATTAAAATAGACAGTAATGCTACTATTTTAATTTAACATGCATGGCCATAAACTGGGCCGTTGCCCCAACCATCGACTGTTATGCGCGATCCGATGAACTTCTGAGAGGTTGCTGGTGACATACGGTTATCCGATATCTTCTTCGTTGACGTTATTAGGTGGCCGGTGACAAAGAGAAGTAGAATAAATGCTGCTCCTCTCCTATATGTGGATCCGCCCAAATACTCAGGCCACGTACCTACAACCCTAAAAAATAGACTGAATTACATACAAAACCTCTCACTTTAAAACTGATTTGCTTGGCAATTCAAAAGAATTAGATTGAATCTACTAATTAGGCTAGTTATTGAAAAAGCAAAATATAAATTTCATTAAACTGTGTAAAATAATTTATGAGATGCTAAAAAATTGTCATTATTTTCTTTGTATTTGGTACATTAGTTTTAAATTATTTGCTTAACTATAAACGAATAAAAAATTATATTTATAATTCTGGACTTTTTCTAATATGATTGGATGTCGATCAAATGAGGTGTATCTCTATTGCAACTTTGTTAGTAACTTTCACATAAGTAATAAACACATTTTTCTCTTTAAGCTAAATTTTTCAATTGTTCATTTTTTTAAATTGCCACAAAAATTTGATTTGACGAGAATATGTCACTTAGCTGTGATTACTTGTTAGGTGTATTATTAATTCCAAACTTATTTTCTGGTGGATTTAAAACAAATCTATTCATAAGTATTGCATGAAAATTAATCACTTAAAGACTAACCAGCTACGAAATTAATTTGAATGATTGGTGCACAGTGCGAGCTTCGTATGTTGACTCTCCGCGATTTACGGTTTCGGTTTTTCGCTTTGCACTATCGTTTTCGCAAATATCAAATTGATCCTAATTTACAAGCACGCATCGATTTTTTCTCCGTTTTGGCTGATAGCGGGTTCGTCCTTTTCTTTTGAAGGCTTTGACATCATTCATATTAACCACTGGAAATGAGGTACGATCTAATCTTTATTGACTGACAACGTATCGGTTTGTTCTTTCCCAACCATCCTCTAGCCTCCAGTCACACGTAGGCAGGAAGATTCTCACAATAGCAGATTGAAGCAAATGTGGTAACCTCGTTCTGAAAGAGTTGGTGTGTCAAAAACTGATAGTGCACTACATCTACCCGCGAACGCAATTCGCGGAGAGTCAATCTATCAAATTGGTGAACTAAATGTGAGACACCTGTATGTAATATGTGCGCACAGTATAAATATAGGATTGTGTAAAAATCAATGAATAAACATTTTACAATGTAGAGTATCTATAAGCGATCTGACCAAATATACGTTGTCTGAACGTAGAACTCCGCAAAAGATTTCAAATTCATTGTGTGAAAAATTATATTCCAATCGTAATGCTTCAATCTAAAAAATATACCTTTCCTAGTACCTACAGGCAAATCAAACTTCTGGCTTCCCAATAAGGAAGTAACCGGTCCCTTGAATGAATTGCTTTTTCCACACTATACAATATTTAGTTTATTCTGACAAATGTATTTACATAATGGGTCAAGTTTTTTTATCAAGATCGCAATCTTGATTAACAATAATTTTTTCACCACCCATGCAACCAATGTTCGTTTAATTCTGGCTTCTGGATTTCGATTTTAAACTGAAGATTTGATTATCTTTTTAGTAGACCGAAGGTTAAGGATAATGAATTATATGCAAAGTAGAATATATTCCTGGCTAAATTGCGCGTCTGAACACCGCTGAATTTTTAGCGTATGACGAATTTACGACAATTTAGTAGCAGGATATTTTTAACGATAATGTACACCCGTAAACAATCTCACCAAGCAGGCACATCATTAGTTATCAAAATATTGATCCGAGAATAATAACAGACAATGTGGTACTTGTCATGCACCAAGTTCAACTATATAATTAAACGAAAATTGGTTTCGCGGACTGTGATAACATTTACATTAATCACCTGGGTACGTTTGCTTTGGAATCTGGTGCTCTAACCACTGAGCCACCCTTCCGCACACTGCACACAATATTCATTTATGTACTAACTAATGTAATACGGTAAGTATTTTTCTTTAAGGTGAAGCTCAAATAATATCCATTTAGACCCATTTCCTACACTATAAAGTTCTTAGTTTTTCCTGACAAATCTTTTTACTTAATGGTTAAGTTGTTTATATCAAGTTCGCAACCTTGATTATAATAAAAAGTTCACCTATAACCGAAATAAAGGCTAAATTCTAAATTTAAGTTTCATTAACCCTAAGACACTTAATTGGGCAATTATTTCTACGATTTAATTCGTTCGTGAGATGCTTTTATGTGTCCGGTAACTTCCATCCTAATTACAGGACACTTTCGTCTGTGTAAATGCATACTCTTTAGCACTCACATTTCGCATATAATTGGAAATCCCAAATGTTAATTTACATTTCCTAGTGTAACTTTCTTAGATTATCAGAAAATCCTCAACGTCTTCATATGTAAGACCGGCATATATGATCTTACAAAATTTAAACAATATATAAACAGTTTTATTTCGCCAAGAGGATGAATACCATCAGAGCGATCAAATAGGAACTAAATAAAATTTCTTGCCTGTCACGCGACAGAATTAGCCTCGACCGAATTATGAGCAAAATGCTACATTGAGATTATATTTACCTTAAGACACGTAATTTGTGAATTATTTCTCATATATAAGTCTTTCAGTAGTCCTTTATTCCAAAGCCATTGTTATTGTGTGCTTTTCTGCAACGCTGTATAGAAAAGTCCTGCTCAAGCGTTTGGAAATGGAACGCTTATCATCTAATTATGAAATGAACCATAGCAGAGGAGTAGTGCTTTAATTTGCGAATCAAATCGTTTTGTTGAAAAGAGATCGAGCGATTGTTGCCCAGATAAGGAAGCCTTCTACATTTTATTCATTCTGTCGCATAGAAGGCAACTCATTTAGTAGACCGGTTTCGTTCTTATTTAAAACTCTTCATAATAAACTGTCCAAAACTTTCCAAAGACAGGGCTCGCATCTGCTCCGGAGCCTTTTACTCTAACCACTGAGCCACCCTACCGAACCTGTTTGCTTGTTTATTTTTTTTCTTTTAAACTGCAAAATTGACGTGGCTCTGACAAGGACACCGGCAAAACTCTATTTCCATAAATGAATTGGTAGTACTCAAGCAGCCGACTAAAGCATATTGAGTAATTCGCAAAACGTATTGATTCATATGGACCAGTCTTAAAATAGCCAGCTAATGAGATTCAATTTGATAACTCGAACAAACATACGATAAGACCAAAGGCAGCATGAACGGAAAAAACAATCTTATGCATAATGAATACTTGCATATATATATTAGCTCTTCGCAACAAACAGTATTTAACTGTAATATATTGAATTGAATGATGTCATGCTTACCGCGAAATGTGATAACTGATATCGATCAAGGCCAGGATGTATGGATTTACTGGAGTAACAGGTGTTCAGAAATCGTTGTAATTCTCAATTTCGGTGAACTATAGCATAAATTGATATCCATCAGGTTGGTATCATGTACCGACTCGGAAACCATAGTGTTAGTACCATGTACATTTTCGGTACAATAATGTTGGTATCGGTTACTAACACAATAGCCATAGTGTTAGTATCCTTTACAGACTCTGTATATATATATGTATATAATATATATATATATATATATGTATATATATATATATATATATATATTATATAGTGTGAGTTAGCGTTGAAGTCGCATTGTCGTTGACTTTAGATGATGTTAGCTTCACTATTGCAGGTTTACACATTCGTCTAGGAGATTGTACCGTCCTATTATTCCACATTCTTTGACCAAATATATAGTGGTTAAAGGGCGTAATACCGGCTCCTACTGATGAGTCGCCAGTAAGCACGAAACGAATGTGCATGGTCACAACTGAACTTATTTGTTACTAGGTTCGTAATAACTAATACCTACTTGCATATATATTAGCTCTCCGCAACAAACAGTATTTAACTGTTAAATAAGATAAGACCAATAAATATTTCATTTAATGGCATGTGCTAAATTGTGAAGATATTACGTCCTCAATATGTTCGGGCAGCATATTATGTAACGTTAGCCGTTAGAGATTAAATATATTCCTGTCAATGTTTGTGAGTTTTTCTTTATAAATGTTGGTTTCAACATCGAGAATCGGAAATATTTCACGGTAGTTTACTTTTACACTTATTTAGTAAAAAAATAAAACGTGGAAAGCAATTTGCTTTGCTATTAAAATAGGCAGACTCTGTATTTTACCTATATTTAGTGTCCGAATAACAAAAGCGCTTCATCTAATTAATAGGAAATTTTTTATTTCTTACGTTCGCCCATATACGCGCGATAATTTAAATTCTTCAAATATAATATAGCCGCGTAGTGAAGAATTTGCACATTTTGTGACGAGTTGCGAACTATTTATTAGCACTATTGTGTGGATATCAAACTCACGTAACAGACTTTCTCCTTATTAAGCCATTGAATGTTCACAAAGCAATTGTTTAAATTTATCACTTAATAGCTTACATCTATCGTCCTCTTGTTTTTAATTACTTTGAAGCTCCTCCAGCGCCAATATTTTGCAGAAGCAGTTGTCTGGTTGACGGAAATGTTGTAACAGCCGTGTGGTACGTGCCAAACTCGGACTCTTGCCCGGTCGTCAGCTACACCTTCGAAATAGATGACGGAAACGGCGGCAGTTTTAAGGTAAGTTAAATTGTGTGGGCTCTGATCAAAACTGTATAACTGTCAAATTAGGGAGTCTCTTGAATAAACAATTTAAGCTTTTATTGCAAGAGAGTTGCATTAACCTTATGAGCCATTTTATCTGCAGTAGTCATACCCGCTCCTATTTGCATTCCAATTTCATTAGTAATAATAGGATATGCAAAAAAGCAAAATTATATTAAACAGTCATTTTTAAGTCTCAAAACAGACATTTAGATTCAGCTTTTTATTGGTAAGAACAGAGACTCTGCTTGGTAGGTTTTTGTATCAGTTTCCATCTAGGAAGGTCTTGATGTCATTTCATGTGGAGTGTGTTTTTCCTCACATCCATTTCTCATTTTTGAAAGTTTCTTTAACAAAATATATAAGTTGAAATACATTTCTTACTATTGGTTTATAGTTCTTCCAATCTATAAAAATAATTTAACCAAAACACTTTCAATATATCCTTCTATTTGTTACCGAAGCCCGTTTGTGAGGATTTGTTACAAACTAATCAATTTTGGCGTTGTGCAATCAAGGTGTGCAGTGTTTTTTCATTATTTCTAAATGGAAAATTTATTTTTGCATTTTGCATGTCTTCATCTGCTCGTGCGTCTGTACTCCAATTTAATTCTATTTTTAGTAGCAATTATAGCACTTTGGCATATGAAGCGATTCAAATATGCTCGTCAAAATTTTCCTATAATAAATAATTATTAAATGCAAGCTAGATGCATTGGTGGGCAAAACAGGAATCCACAAATTAATATTAATTTCTCTTTAGAAATGCGAGCTTTAACAAAATTCATTGTACCCTTCCTGTGTGCAAAAACAAAAAGAAATTTTGATCAGATACAAGAAATATCTCTTTCGCATAGTCTCTTCAAATATCTACTAATGAACATATTTTCTATATAAATTGGAAAGTAAAACAAGATAGAAATATGAACATAGAAGAATGTAGAAAAACGGAAACCAATCAATTGCCTGCGTCACATCCAGTTCAAGCTCAATGCTTGCACGTGCTTCTTCTGCTTGCATAAATCCGGCTGCAATTTGTTTATCCATAAGGCTTCGTATGTGGCTTTCTCCATTTTGTTTTTGTATTTAGTAATTACTTTGAATGCTACGTCTGATGAACATCATCGAAACATCGCACGTATGTTCTTCAGACGTAGCATTCATCGCTCTATCTAAGCACCAGCATAAAACCTATGAAACAAATGCAAGCCAAACTTCCCCTCTGAATCTCGCATTAAATGTACTTGAATAAAAATGTCTACAGCAAAATATCTAATGCAGTAATGAACATAACCACATTGGAGCTTTGGATATTTATACAATTTAACAATTGCAAACCTAGGATTAGTAACATTTCCATGGAATCTAACCAGTCCCACAACTTAACAAAACTAGAGTTAGTTATGTGTTTTGACGTGTTTCGGTCTTTCATGATAATCATCAGAGCACGATAACTGGTTAGCTAGAATCAAATCGCATATAAGGAATGATAAATTATATATATATAGGGCTCTCAATTTTATTAATTTTGTATATATTTAACTTGAAAAGAAATGTCAGATCAAAATTTGAACGTTGTTATACACATTCATTTTACGGCTTTCGCTAAAAGCAAATAAGTTGCAAAATTAAAAAATATTTCCTTGCGCGGGTGGGGATAACAATTCCTAAAATTAAGTTTGTGGGACGGATTTAAAAGCTTATCTTACTATACCCAACAAGTCGCATAATACAGCAAACTTCCTGTCATTCGCACGTTCTGACGTGTCTCGGACTTGCATGATCTTCAATAGAGCACCACGACAGTGGTTAGCGAGAATCAATAAGAAATGCATTGTCCCCTTTATTGCGGTCTTACCCGCCTTTGCCATAATGCTCTAATGATAAAAAAGGAAATAAAATTAAACAATAATTGATTGCTTATATATATATATATATATATATATATATATATATATATATATATATATACTCTTAATATTATTGTGAAAGCTGCAAAGAATTAATGTTCGTGACTGCATAGAAATTGTGCGGCTGACATTTCCAGACCAGTAAAATGCATGAGAAGCTACTAGAGGGGAGAGCCGCATATATAATATTACTTTCCATATATAAGTAATGTGGTTTGATCCTCGCTAGTCAGTTTGCCGTCGTACTCTGATGATGATCATGGAAGTGGGAAACGCGTCAGTGCGTGCAATTGGCAGTAGTTATGTTATGTAGTTTGATGACTTGTTTAATGCAATGGAACTGGTGTTTACTTCAAGCTCGCAAACTTGATTTAAAGATAAACAAGAAATTTTCGAAACGCGTAAGATTGTGTGGAACGTGATACTTTTAGCTGAGTTTTGAGAAAGGTTAGATACTTTAGGATTGGTATTCATATAAGGCTCGAAAATATTTTTAAATAAGTCTTATCACCACTGGCGTAATTAATGTTTTTTATTGTATAAACTTTATGCCTTTTGCGAAAGCCGCAAAAAGTTTCTGTTTGTGACTGCGTTGAAATTTAGCATTCGACATTTCTGGTCAAGGTTAGTGCATGTAGGCCTACCAAATTTGAGTGCAGCATGGCTAATATTCTTTTCTGATTACATGCTTTGCAGTTTGGCCCTCGTTAGCCAGTTTGCCGTCGTACTCTGATGAGGATCACGGAAGATTGAAATGCATCTGTACTTACCACAGACAGATGATTCGCTGTGTTGTGGGACAGGTTATTTACAAAGGGATTTGTGTCTATCTCAAGCACACAAAATTGATTATAAAGTTTTATCTCTGCCCTAGCAACAAATGAGTTTTTAATTATATGCATTCGATGTTTATTGTAAAAAACTGTATAAATATTGATCGGTTTTAATAATATTTATAATTTAACAGACACACCGCTAGTTTTTGCCCTAGTTTAAATTTGTCCTTAAAATTAGCGTTGCGTAAACACCCGCAAAATGTGTTTCCTGTCTCCGAAGCCAAGCTAAATATAACTAAGTATATCTTGATTAAGACCGGCAAAAATATAATTAAAGCATTACTAATTAACTGGGTAATATCTTAGGCACTCTATGCATATAATAGCATTTTAATATATTAATTTAAAACTATGCCTCTATATATATATATATATATATATATATATATATATATATATATATATATCTGTTTCTTTCTGTCTCTAACTGCCATGTGTAAGCAATTGGTATGCTAAGCACGAAGAGGTAATGAATCTATAAAATATTATGACGTTAGAATTCTGAAGTGGTATTTATTACACGGAGGAAAACTGGAAAACTTTTACGCACCAATAGTTCATTCGGCAACTTTGTAAACATTGCTTCAATCAAGCGAAATTAAACTGGCATGCCTGAGAAGAATTAAGCAGAAAATACAAAGCAGGAAATATTGGTTAAAAAATAGCAGAAAAGCCGAAGCGAGAATTGTTTAACACTGATAGTATGCGATGAATGAAGTATTATTATAAACAGACACGTTTATTTTAAACGTTGCTCTTATTCTTTGGATGGTTAAGAAGATCATTTTCTACGTGAATTAAGTAAATTTCTCTTTTTATTCAGGTTTAAGCACTGTAGAAGACTAACTATCCTGCATAACAAATGTGTCTTAGATTAATTTAGACTTCATATAGCCAAAATCAAATAATACTTCCTATTTTAATTTGCTGCTATCTTGTGTTAAGTTCCAGTTTTATTATAATCAAGGTTGCGGTCTTGATATAAACACCTGACCCATTAATTACTTACATATGTCAGTATCAACTAGGAATTGTATAGTGTAGAAAAGGCAATTCATCCAGTAGACCGGTTTCGTCCTTATTGGGAACTCATCAAGTACTGGCCAGAATTTGCCAAAATCAAATAACACTTCCTATTTTAATTTGCTGCTATCTTGTGTTAAGTTCCAGTTTTGTAAATTTTCCGTCATCTGTTATAAAATTTTAAAGATTTTAATGCGATTGACAAATCTAGAGCTCTCTTTGCCTCTAGTCTCAATTAATTTCGAACTAGAATTTAGCTATTTTTCAAATAAGGTTATTAATCTACAAAAATTACGAACTACTTCATTCTTGCACTTAGATTCATAACTTTATCGAATAACGAATGAAAACTAACTTTCGTATGACTTGATTTTTGTTATACATCCCAAATGCTATTTAACGCTATTTTTATTATACTGGCCATGGGTAAATTTTATATATATATATATATATATATATATATATAGTGTATTTATAAAGTTTATATATATATATATATATATATATATATGGATTGAGGTTATGCAAGCAATTGATTGGTTGTTCTCTGATTTCATGCTCTCTCCATATTTACATTTTCCCATCGTGCTTTGCCTTTCAGTTTACATATAAAGAGTATGAGAAAAAGAGGTTCTTGTATCCGATAAAACTACTTTTTCCTTTTTCACATGGAAATAGTACTATGAATTTTAATTAAGGCTCGCATTCCAAAAGAATACATGTTTCTTTTATATGCTGATTAGTATATGTTTATGTGTATGTGCCTGCGTGTTTGTTTGCGTTTGGGGTTCTTTATCGTTGTATTGCAAAATTATGACTGAGATCTTGTTATTCTGTCATCGATTGATTCGGAATTAACCAACTTTGATCAAAAAGTATATACGACGTTTGTTCACAAAAATGACAAGTGTAAATAATTACCTGGAACTTGTTTTTCGCAAAAAAGTGTTTGCATTCGCTGTTTTCAATTTTACACTGAATATTTCGATTTCCAGTTTCGGAAGGCGTTTTTCAACGGAAAGCACACTCAACACACAATTTGACAATCACTAAGTCAAGTTTAAATATTAACAACACTCTATATTTGACTTGTCGATTCAATACAGAATGCAAACCTCCCGATGCTCGAGATGTAAATTAAGATGCAATTGAGGATTTCGAAAGTAATTGTAAACCCAGCGAAAATTTGAATGTGAACCACCATGATCACCTGATATTCTGACACCAGGAAACAGTTTAAACACAAAAGTTTCATATATATTTATTGGATGCGAAGCGCTAGTCCCATACTTTGACGCACCTAGAGAAATGTCAATTGTATCAGCCTAATTCATAGAGGGTGTTAAAAACTGGCAATTGAATACGAACACATTACCAAAACAATCGAAAGGACAATTTAAATGTTTCCAAAATATATTTTGGGCATTTTAAGGTACTAATTTACGCATTTTAAAATGATTCTCATAATATCACTTCCGTGCCATGACATTTAGTAATATCTATGATATACTAATTCATTTTTACTGTATGAAACCTAGAATTCGTGACCAGCGTGTCGAATATTAAGCACCCATTTAACCATGTAATTTAAATACACTGGGATTGGTGCTTACTTCAAGCTCACAAACTTGATTTAAAGAATTGTTAGCACCACTTGCGCAATCAATGATAGTTTAATTGTATTACCTACTTATATGTGTCGAACCTGAACAATTTTGATGTTCGTGTCTGCATACAAATTGTGCAGCCGATATTTGCAATCGTTTACAATGTATGTAAGACTATCAAAGGTGAGAGCCGCATACCTAATTTTGCTTTCCCCATATATTTGCATTTTGGTTTGAGCCTCGCTAGTCAGTTTGCCGTCGTGCTCTGTTGATGATCATGGAAGGTCGAAACGCTTCAGTACGTGTGTCTGACGGTAGTTTTGCTATGTAGTTGGACGATTGGTTAGATACAATGGGATTGGTGTTTACTTGAAGCTCGCAAACTCGATTTAATGAATAGTTAATTCGACCATTGCATGCTTTAGGCTGAGTGTTTTTCACTTAAGGTGAGGCGAGTGAGAAAAAAACAAAAATTATGTCCAGACAATTGAGAAAAATTTAGTAAAATATGAAGCTTAATTAAGATATGATACAAATAAAGTGATGGCCAGACAAAAAAATTATGAAAATTTATTAACGAAATTATGATTAATATAACGAAAATGTGACAATTAAGATAAAAGTACCCTTATGATGAACCGAGTTGAATTGTTTAACCGTGGTTTGAACATGGAATTTCCAAAATAAATGTCAATTAGAAATTAAGTAATTACAGTGGCTATGAAACGGCAAAATTGTCTAGTGACAGCGCATAAACATGGTCAAATATCCGAAAGACTTATCCACGCCCAGCACTCCAATTAAATAAAATTTATAATTTCCGATGTCAAAGAATATAAAAATATTCCCAATTCTTACGTCATATATTGATGAATTCGTAATATTTCGTTGAAATTGTTTATAAATGTGGACAAGATGAAGGTGATAGGTTGTCGATGTTAGATGTGATAACATTGTACTAAATATACCACTAACTGAAGCCGATGTTTGTTTTCAACATTTCCTTGTTGAAATAAAATTACGATTCGGCACATTATGGTGAGGTTTTATATATATTTGTCCTTTTCTTATTTTACATTTAGGAAAAAAATCATAAACAAATTAGAGGTTTCTTAATAAGCCAAACTTCGTCGTATCCATTAGCAAACATAGTTGCGCATTTAAAGAATAATTGATTGCGCGAGTGGTGGTAAAAAAACTTCAAATCAAGTTTGCGAGCTTGAAGTAAACACAAATCAAATTGAATTTAACCAGTCGTTAAATAAACATAGCAACTGGCGGTAGTTTTGTTATGTTGTTCGACGACTAGTTAAATACAATGGGCTTGGTGTTTACTTCAAGCTCGCAAACTTGATGCTAACAATATTTATGCATTGTTAGGAAAATAAATTTTTACATGAGAACATGCATTGTTGCTACGCTTAGTGAACGACATATCAGTGATATGAAACCACGGTAAATGTGATATTAAATTTTTTTTTATAATTTACCTAATCAAATGAAAGAAAGTCAAATTACAATTGAAAGGGAGCCATTACATGAATTACCGTTTTTGGATGTCAAAGTAATTATAAATTCTCAGAAACCAGAAAAAAGTATTTTTATGAAAGTTACCTACTTCGGCATCCTGATAGAAATGTTACATTGATTTGTTGACGAGGAAAAGTTTTCAATATATTACTTTCACATAGAAAAATATAATGATGTTATAGTTAGTTAATGGCGTAAATTGCGAAATTAATTGTTCCATTTCGACAACGCAAAAATTTACCAAGGCTGCTGGGCTAAGACGACAAATTCTTACATCAATAGAAAACAATTTTAAAGCCACCGGTTTATTATAATTGCGCAAACTCAAAAAGCCAAATTCGTGATCCAGCTAAACTGCGACAGATACATTTGAACGCCAAGGAAGTAGTCAGTGCTCAGATCCACTGATCGTTAACTTCTAATGTTGCATTAATTTTCTCTGAAGCTTAATATAATAATCATGATTCTGTTAATGATGAAGATGACGATGATGATGTCGATAATGATGATGACAATAATAAAGATTATGATGATGATAATGATGATTCTTATGTTGATGATGGCGATTATTATAATGATGAAGGTGATGAAGATGAAGATAATGATGAAAAGAATGTTGCTGATGATTACATTGATGCTGATGATGAAAATGATTGTTTTATTATTATTATTATTATTAAATATATTTATTATTATTATTATTATTATTATTATTATATTATTATTATTATTATTATTATTATTATTATTATAATTATTATTATGAAAATGGTGTTTGTGATGATTTTTATACTGTTAAAATCGATGATGATCATCATCATAACGATTATGAGAATGTTGATGATGATACTGGTGTTGATGATGATAATTATAACGATGGTGGTAATAATTATTATTATGATTATTATGATTGTGAGGATGTTGATGACGATTATGTTTTTAATGATGATGGTGAAAATGATGTTGCTGATGATGGGCCACTGATGATGATGAGGAGGATGAGGATTATGGTGTTGATGGTGTTGATAATTCTGATGACATGTATTATTATGATAATGGTGTTGATAATAGTGAGATTTTTGCTCTTGTAGCTTTTGCTCAAAACATTTTAAATAATTCACTTCTATTGCTTTTATCTAGGGCAGTGCGGAAAGTTACGGTACAAAGATATAGGCCGATATCGTAGCGTGGACTCGGATCGTATATGAAACAGATGATACTTCTTTAAATCAAGTTTGCTAGCTTGAAGTAAACACCAATCCCATTGCATTTAACCAGTCGTCGTACAACATAACAAAACTAACGCCAGTCGCAACGCAATGATGCGTTTCGACCTTCCATGAACATTATCGAAGTACGAGGGCAAACTGACCAGCGAGGGTTAAGCCGCATTGCATATACATATGGAAAAATAAATTTGATCCTCGCTTGTCAGTTTGCCATCGTACTCTGATGATGATCATGGATGGTCGATACGCGTCAGTGCGTTGCGACTGACGTTAGTTTTGTTATGTTGTGCGACGACTGGTTAAATAAAATGGGATTGGTGTTTACTTCAAGCTTGCAAACATGAGTTAAAGAATTTTTACCACTACCCGCGCAATCAATTATTGTTTGAATGATACTTCGCTTGATTACCTCGTGTCCTTTCTATTTGCTCCACTAGTGTGCTTTTTTATTTTTGATAACAAGCGATAACATTAAACCTTGTTGCCTTAAAGGCATTCCATTTAGAACTGGACGAAAGTTGGCTTTCAAATGCTTCGAATGAAAACCAGAGTGCGGAATTTCAAAAAAATCAAAATTCTTTGTGCGGT
>JAQBSW010009604.1:0-28016 GCA_029291075.1 Eudiplozoon nipponicum
TAGAGCGGTTTTCTAGATACCTAAATAATTTAACTTAACATTTCACCTAAAAATGTAAAACGAACTGATATTATCTAGGTTCATCCTTTCATCTGGATTGCTCTCATTTTTAATACTTTGACTGAAATTTGATTCGATAAATCAAAATGTAAGACAAGATTTCCTTTTCTTTTCTCGAAAGACATTTATCTTTAATTCAATATACTTTGGTGACCAAATCCTGCGTATTTGAGTAACTCAAATTTTTATTTGGTTACTATTATAGGCCCTTGAAATGTAATGTACGTATGGATATATATTTAAGTCAAATTTTCCTTCTTATGAATGGTATTTGAGAGGTATTTTAGCGTATCCAGTTATCTGTATATAGATGAATGGCAGGAACCATCGTTTTCTTCATACACTGTTAACTGGATATTTTGGTGTTGCAAAGAATTAGCATCTTCGGTCTTTCATACAAGCATGCATTCAATTTTTTGGTGTATCTGTGTATTTGCTCGAATGATAAAATGATTCATTCAAGTTTACTACTACCAGTCCAAGAAAGCTGACCACACTATGACGACAATTTTTGTATAAATATCAGCATTAAATAGGAAGTCTATGTTCAATTGCACCTCTTCGTTTGTTTTCGTCAACGATTTTCACAGATAGTAACAATTAATTTTTTTTTTCTTTAATGAATTACTAGGAATATAAAATTTATTCGAGTATCTGGCATTGTTGTTTTTAATCTTAGTTCATATTTTTTCAGTGATTGGGAGACACTCTTGTTTCGTGAAGTAATTTTCTTACTTTTTTGCGTTCTAAATAGTTTTTCCGTTACAAAATATGATTCAAACACGCAAATGCATATTTAATTATTTACTGGGCCCTGTGAGAACTTACAATACCGCACCACTAATAAAAAGATTAAAAAAACTCCCGGTTTTTTTCAATATCCAATTTATATCTTAATGCATAAAGAACACAATTGAAATAAAAAGGCGCATGTAATAGCTCGCCAACAACAAGCTAACAAAACACTTGCATATAACATATAGTATACAAACTCAACAAACTATCATTCGTTCATTTGAACAGTCATGTATATTCAAAATTTTATTTCAGTTTTTGTGTAGTTTTGCTTAAGCGAAAGACCTTTGTTAAGATTTTAGCCAGAATATTCAGAAATAAATCTACCTTCATCTGTCCAATGCGTGTTTTATTTACTACTAAATAAATAAATATATATATATATATATATATATATATATATATATATATATATATCATAAATATGTCTGATGTTTTAATTAAATGTTTATAAATTACAAATGAATAAAAATACTGGAACATAAATTTATACAATTAAATCAGAATTGGTCGCGTGGGCAGTGATAACAATTATTATAATCAAGGTAGCGATCTTGATATAAACACCTGACCTATTTTCCAGTATAAGCTAAGCATATTAAAGTGTTGAACAGTGAATTCATTCAAGAGACCAGTTGTCTCCTATTTGGGAATTCTTCACGTAATGTCCAGATTTTGCCGCTGACACGGCTCGGATCTTACGCAAGTCTGCTTCTGAATCTAGTGCTCTAACCACTCAGCCGTTCTTTCGCAAACTACAAATTGTAAAAAATTATATTCTAACTAACACCTCTGGGCCATAAATAAATATTAATATGTTTTTGGTTAACATATTTTTATCCTAAATAACATTAAAATACACTTGTCCATTATTTTGGCGATCCGGATAAATTTTCATCTCAGCTAGTGTCGAAATGCTAATTGTCGCTTCATTTTCCCCCATTTTATCCAGATTAGTGCTGCGTTTCGTCATTTTTATTAATTGCTAACATTCATCCATATAAGCATTTAACAAAGCGCAAGTCGTCCTTTGAATATGTAAAACCTGGAAATATTGAACTTAATTGTACACTATATTTTCATTTTATATAAATACAAGTTATTCTGCTATTTCACAATGGAGCTAAAAGATTGGAAAATAAAAAAGATGACCAATTTAGTGTCTATACAAATTTTTCAATTCTTGTGATATTATATTTAATGGACAGTAATGTTTGCTTTCTTCGGGTTATAAAGCAATACAGGATTACATGGACTCCTGGACAGTACCCCGTACTTCCGAATGGCGAATGAGCTCTCAACAGCCACCGGCAACCATGTAACTTACTGCTGCCTTGCAGACTGCGCTTGGATGTGCAAAGGCTAGAGGTGCGTCCTCGACCAAAAAGCCGAGTGGTGAGGGGACACCACTTGTACCAAATTCCCAAGAAACTCCATGAAATGTCATGGAGCCAGCTTATCCTCCAAAAGGAGTCAGCCGCAGTAAAGTAAAGTAAAGTAATAAAGCAATTGACGAATTACCTAGAAAGAAATTCATTTTGCCGTTACAATGTGCTAATTGTAAGGCTCTGATAGTGATAATTATGAACAAATACCTTCTAAACTCTTGATGATGAACGCAATCTAAGCGTAAATTCCCATTATCTAATTCATTTATACTTTCCCTTCCACTAAAATGAAGCAGTAGGTGAAAGAATCGGCATTTATCCAATCTCTTTAAAAAATTACTCCTTAACTGAACGATCCAATTTTCAGTTACCTTATCGGCTAAGTTTATTTCATAAATGTGCGAGTTTTATGACTGCACTGATAAGCCTATAATAAACGCGCTAAGGATAGTAGACAGGGCATTTTCTTCTATAGCAATTATTTCACCATAGGGTCGATATTACTATCAATCTTTCGTAATACGTATACATACACATATGTACATGAATTGGTGTTGGTTAAAGCTGAACAGCATTAAAAATCAAACGAAGTTCATTAACTAGACCAGTTTCGTCCTTGTTAAGTAGACTTAAATTGTAGCCAAAATTTTCGTCGCCAGAATTTGTACCTGCGAATTTCTGGCGTAAGTCATGGAAACCATAATTTACGATTTCAATTTTCATTGCTACAGCGCTATGATTTATCTAGCAGTTTTCTGTTGGATTCTAGTAAGTGTCCTAAACTATATTTCAACTGTAAAATTCCAAAGTTTTACTTTGATTATGCTACAGGTACCATGCTAATTTTGAAAGTAAAATTTATTTAAAGTATTCCAATAAAATTTAAAAATATTATTTAGTCTTCCACAAAATAAATAATCTTCAATGTATAATATTAAATAAATCCATTAGAAAATTGAAATCATTAATAGGTATTCTAAAGAATTTTCCACAGTTTCTGCGTCTTATAATCTAGCACAGGAACGTAAGCTTTAGAGTCCTATATATACATTTGTCTTATATTTAAATGAAAATTATTACTTCATATTATTTTTTGTTTATTCATATTTTCACTTATGCGTTTCAATTAAAATCAAGAACATACATCGCTGTAAGGTTTAACCTCTACTATTTAATCCTTATTTTTAGTAATCGAGTTTTCACAGGATAGATTTTGAACAATACATTTTATATTATTAAATCAAATGAACTTGTAAAGTTTGCAGCAAAGTATTGATCTTTATGTTATCACGTTTGCACGTTATATTGTTAGACATGAAATGTTTATAAAGATGAATTGTTCAAAAGAAGAAGACAGTAAAAATCTAGAATCATGGAATCATGCTTTACGCTAGCAATAAATTTATGATGCATTAAGTTAAATATAAATTTGAAATGTTTTAAATTTAATCTGCAAAGTGTATCACTTTCCAATTATACTAATGCTTTTTTGGAAAAACCTTTATTAATTTAAAATTGTCTAGTTTGGTGGATCCCAACACGCAAAAATATGAACATTTACCTGTTTCATAATATTTCCCGATTAATAAATTAATGTTGAAATCGAAATAAAAATTATTTTTTCTTAAAGGACATGTATTACCCTTTTACTCGTTTAATATAAATCTACTATTTATATCGGTATTTTTTTCTTATATTGTAGAAATAGTAAAATTACTTAAACTCTTACTAACTTTTGTCATTTAAAATATTTGAAATCCACATCATTAATTATGAAAGAATCATACTTTCTACAAGGCAACGAAATAGATGCATAGTCAGTAGGTTTTGTTTAAACATAAATCCTTATGACTCCAGGTATCGTATCAACATGCAATGCCTTGTAAAATGTAATATATTTCGCCTCTACATAACATAATGGCAATATCTTGAAGATAAAGCTTGAACTTCATGGCAATTAGTAGCTAGATAACTAAATATTTAATTAAAGAAATTTTTGCGCGGCATAAAATTAATTAAGTTTCTGGTCCTAGTTTTGTAATAAAATGTTTTTAAATTCACAGCTAAAGTTCTTGACTGCACAAAAATTGTGCAGCCGACATTTTCAGTCACGTACTGTGTATGCAAGACTACTAGAGGTGAGAGCCGCATATCCAATTTTGCATTCGATATATGTGCAATGTGGTTTGATCCTCGCTAGTCAGTTTGCCGTCGTACTCTGATGATGATCATGGAAGGTCGAAACGCGCCAGAGCGCGCGACTGCCGGTAGATTTGTTAAGTCGTTTGACGACTGGATATACAATAGGATTGATGTTTACTTGAAGCCGGAAAACTTGATTTAAAGAATTTTTAACACCAACCGCGCAATCATTTATTGTTTAATTGTATTGTCTATGTATACATATATATATATATATATATATATATATATATATATATATATATATATATATATTTGTGTGTGTGTGTGTTTTGTGTGGCGAAAGTTACAAACAGATAATGTTCGTGACTGCAAAAAATTGTACAGCCGAAATTTCCAGTCACGTACAATGCATGCAAGACCACTAGGGGTGAGAGCCTTATATCTTATTTTGCTTTCAATATATATGTACTGCGGTTTGATCTTCGCTAGTCAGTTTGCCGTCGTACTCTGATGATGATCATGGAAGGATAGTAGGTGCAAATATCTCGTTTCGTGAAACAAGGAACAGAAAAACCAAATATTTCGATTTAATACCTGAAGATGATGCGAGAGAATACGCATCGAAAACTCGTGAATCAATCGGCAATAATTAAAACTCCACAATTTTAAATGGAAAGTACAGTCGTGTTGACTGATTTTGAGTGAACGGAGAACCCAGGTCAGTTATAGTACACTTAAATAAGGGAAATTCAATATATTTCAGAAATAAGGATGCGATTTACAAACCACGTCTGTCAATCGTGTATACAATTAAGTAACCCGTTAAAGCGAATATTACCAATTGACTTAATGAATATCAAATTTCTTGGTAAAATTTTATTACCGTTGATAATGTGGTCCGTAGTGTATGCCAAAATATTTTGTGCAAAAATGAAGGCAGTGGACTTAAAATCCTAATTCTGAAAAAATGTAACAAGTAATTTTGCGAGATAACATTTTTACCTCCTAGAATACCACTGTTAAACATCATCTACAACAATTCTTTCAATAAAGCTTGCGTGCTTTATACATACACCAACCCCATTAAATTTAACCAGTCACAAAGCATAGGAGAACTATCGTAAGTCACACGTAATGAAGCGTTATGCGAGACTTTAACGCTATAACTTAAGTTTAAATACTCTGCTAATAAACGTTTCTAGAATATAGCATATAAAGAATAAATCTTATTGGATTATAACTTATACTTTTTAATTTTTGTTCAATGTAGTAATATCAAGCGAAACATTTATTTCACACACAAGTATGTTTCTCGCAAAATTAATTGTATAAAAATGTTGTTATAAATTGTGTATAATAACGTTCCTATAATATTTTCCTTAACAAATCATTTTATTAATAAAATAAATATAGCATTATCCAATAAAAGTACAAAAATAAATAGATAAATTATACACCCATTGTGAAGTTTATTATTTGCTCCATATATGTATGTTTTTATTGCAGTTCACATATATTTTTCAACATTTATAAATGTTTATATATTTAATTATGTAAATTTATTTATTTTTATACATAAATAAATCGTCATAAAAATCTTTATTTCTGACATGGGAAATAAAAAGAACATAAATAAAAACTAGTAAAATTTTAGAAAGTAAACCTATCTAACTTATCAAATATATGTGAATATTAACAAAAAATATTTTTTTCAAGGTAAATTTAAACGTTTAAATTTAATACGTTATCTAATTGTAATTTCTACTACCTGCCTAGAAATGCTGATAAGAACTTTATTATAAATATTTATGACAGAAGTTGTATGCAACTAACTTTGAAAGAAACGCGTGTGTGGTGGAGAAATCATATATATATATATATATATATATATATCTGTATATATATATATATATATATATATATATATATATATATATACATATATATTGATATTTATGCATAAATTAAATTAAAACAATAAAAACTAATTCGATTAGATTTTCACTTCATATTCAATATTCTAAACATATAGCAACAGATTTTATTTTTTATTGCAATTTATTCTAAGCAAAGATTTTTTTAAATAGTACGGTTTTCCGTCTCTCTATTCTGTTTTACAATAGCAAATGATTTTATTTTCCTCGATAATTTTTTTTTGCAATTTTTTTACACCATGTTTCTATTTTTATCTTTCAGGCTCTTTTTATTTGGCACTCTGTTCAACGTAAAAATAATTTAGTGTTATCCCATATATTTTCTGCAATTTATTGATGTAAAATTTTGTACGGGTTTAACGATTGACATTTAATTGATCCCCCATAATAGCAGTTGAATAACGCGAAAAGTTTAAGAAATAGAATCTTCTGTATTGAATGTGAAATATTTAAAATTATGAAATGAGAAAGCAGAAAGTTATTCATTCTGCTTATCAGAAGAAATAAGTCCTAGAAGACGAATCTTAAATTTAAGTCAAAATTTGCATCGGAATAAAAAATAATGAAATTAAAAATTTCTTTTTGTTAGTTGAAATAATTTTTAATTTGCGAGACATTGTCAACAAAGAAATCATACTTAACTGTTAATTTTTGTGTTTATGATAATTGTCTTCATTCATTCGCATTAAATAAAGCGATTGATGTTGATTTGCACAATCGAAGTGTTCGCTTATCTGACGAATCAGCAGAAATTGATATTACACCAGCTAGATAAGAATAAAAGTATGCGTGGTTAAAGAACATTCCCACATGCGTTTTGCGCTAGAGTCCAAAGAAATTTGGAAATGTTGAAATTGGTAATAAATGTATGCATTAAATACTTGCTTAGCACGTTTGATTCTCATTGGTTAGTTTGCTTCTGTACACTGATAATAACAATGGAGCAATAAGATGCCTTAGTGTTTGCAACTGGCAGTAATTTATGGACTTTTTATGAATAATAAATTAAAATTATGGTCTTTGAATGTTTGAGGCATTGCATTTTCTAAAAAATCAATGATTACTTAATTGATAATAGTATTGAAATGTCGATTAAGATTAAAAAAGTAAAAGGTGAATTTGAAACTAATGGGAGAAAAATACTTCTCCTCTTAGTTTCAGTTCAATTTACATTTCATGTAGATTACATCGCAAAAAGAAACTTTTACTCTTGTCATAAATTATAACTATGTTTAGTTATATTATTTTCTATTTCTGGTTTAAAAAAAGCATTTTTAACTATTTGAAATACTTGATAAAATTAATCATATTAAAATGTGTGAAATCCCTCGTTGTTCAATCGACTAATTCCTACTATTAATTGAAATTTATTCATAAATTAGAAACCTGGCTGCGCAGATATAACGCTGCCAACATTCCACCCGGGTTTTATAGTTGCGAAGCTATAACTGGCTCAAAACATATTAATGATTTTCAATATATCATAGAGAACTTCCATGTGCTCCTTTTTCATTACTTTTGTCATGCACTGATGAGGTGCACGATATTTTAAAACGCGCCAAAATGTCCGAACGTCCGTAGATTCACTAAGATGTGCGATTGATTTTCAATAAAATGTGTGAGTATAACAAGTCCGCAAAAGTTGTTCAATAAACATCATTGCAAAACGTGGAACAAACAATTGCTCAAATGAATAACTAATATGTATGCGGCGGAAACTGCCCAATATAATTTAATCGTGGCTAAACAATTGTTTCGCAACAGAAATTAAATTCAACTGGAGTGAGACTATTGGCTATATAGGCCTGGTCGCTAACTTGTAATAACTTAATATATAGATTGCGGTTTGATCCTCAGTAAACCAATATGAATATCAATCTTAATCTACCTTTCTCTTTTACGTTAAATTAATATCTATCTAATCCTATAATTCCTTCCAAATGACAAACTTAATTAGTGCGCATTTCAAAAATTTGTCACTGGAAAACTTATGACTGTATTCTGGAAATGAGGAAGATTTGAAAGCTAATTCAAATAGAAAAATGCATCAATTGTGGTTGTTATTTCTAAAATTAGACAAAGACTTACCGAACAATCAGCATATTCTAAATGCTTAATTTCTAGTTAAACCCTGTTTGTGTTTAGTTTTGTAAAATTTAAAACTAATTGTTTATTGAAGCCAAAATTTATAATACTGAATTTTTTTATTCAAAACACACCTAAAAATGCCATTTTCTGTTATCAGGAATTCAACTTGTCTGAAATATGTGGTACTATATACAATAAATTTTAAAAGTAAATGTTAAAAAATACATAATATAATAACAGGATTTAGATTGCATACACGCACAGGTAAACACAGAAAAACGTGAATGAATCTTATCGGATTTATTAAATTAATGCACAACCTACTTTTTTTATTTGTAGCTGTGGATTAAGAAAGTTGCAGCTAACAGTTTCCGCAGAGCGTAACTCCTCTTCAACATTCATTTTGAGAAATAGATCTGTACTCACCTGATATGGCCATCTATAGTGAAATATTTCTCCTATATACAAGATTTTTACAGTTTAAAATGCAAAATTTTATAATACTGAATGCCCTACTTCAAACACAGATAAAGATGCCATTTTCTGTTATCCAGAACTCAACCTGTCTAAAATATGTGGTACTATGTACAGCAAATTTAAAAATTAAATGTTAAAAAAATATAAAATATAAGAAAAGGAATCAGATTACACACACGCACAGGTAAAAATCGAAAAACGTGAATGAAACTTATCTGATCTGTTAAATTAATGCACAACCTACTTTTGTATATTTAGATGTGGATTAAGAAAGATTCAGCTAACAGATTCTGAAGAGCGTAACTCCTTTTCGTCATTTATTTTTAGAAACAGCTCTGTACCCACCTGATATGGTCATCTATTGCGAAATATTTCTCCAACTTACAAGATTTTTACAGTTCAAATTGCAAAAATTTACAAAACTGAAGGCTTTAATCAAAACACAGATAAAAATGGCCACTTTCTGTTATCCAGAACTCTACTTGTCTGAAATATGTGGTACTTTAACAGCAATTTTTAAAAGTAATTATTAAGAAATACATATAATTACATGAATCTGATTAAACACGCGCCAATGTAAATGATATGTAATGATAAATATTATATATCATCATTGAAACTATGGAAATATATTTCGTTTTTGTTTACTTCAACTAATACATATCCACTGTTTCCTCCGTTCGTAATCTGTTCTGATTGCTTAATTCACGAAACGCAAATATCGAAGATTAACTTCATTTCACAACTGGTCTCACTGTTCTCTTTCTGATGGACCCGTTGTATTGAAATCAATTGAAAGTTAATTATGAATATCGTCCAGCTAAGTGCCATATTTTATTTTATTGAAATACGCAACATCATTGACGAAAATGTCATTGAAGCTTTTATTTTTTACATATTGGAATGCGTAAATTCTAATTAATTTCATTTTATTAGGTACAATTATTAAAAATGGAGAATACATTTTCCAACATAAACTTTAGCGTGATATTTTTAAAAATACTAGCCACAACAGTAACGCCCGTATTATAAATTTTAAGACGTCAAAAAGAAAACTTTGTAAACAAAATTTCCGTTGCTTTGGGCATATTTTGTGAATTTATGGAATATCTGATTTTTCCAGAGATTATTATCATTTTAAAACCTAAATTGCATTTTCGTTGTATGTTTCCCATAGGCATAATAATGGTTCCCATCCTATACTCTTATAAAAATGCAGTTATTTTACTCGCGGTTAAAGATGTATATCCTGACTGCATTTGCCTAAATTAATTCATTTGCGTTATTAGTAATGAAATTATTATGCCGTATTATGAAACCCATTGTGAAGGAATAATAGAGCACAGTTTACAGGATAGCTTTCAATTTGTGGAAAAACTTCCGGACTTGAGCTTAAAAGAGTTGAAAATGTTGTCCCTCGACATAAATTCCTTCTTTACTAGTATTGCATTAAATAAAACTATAAATATTCGGTGTGAATATCTACGATCATCAAGAGCGAAAACACTTATAGAGGTGGACCACATAAGAGAACTACTTTTATCATGTACGTCCAACGTACAATTCGTATTCCAAGGAGTCGTATACAAACAAATTGACAGCAAAGGTATGGGTAGTCCTCTTGGAGCAGTATTGGCAGACAAATACATACATCATTTAGAAACAAGTGGATTAAAACCATTTATCAATGGAGCTTATTCTTACCTATGCTACGTTGACGATACATAAATGGTCGTTGAAAAGGCTGAAGATACAAATGCACTGTTACATCACATAAACAAGGTAGACCAATCAATGAAGTTTCAAATAGAATAAGAACAAGACGGATATTTATCCTTTCTAGATGCTGGAATAACGAGATATGAAGAAGGAAACATCTCATGGTCAGATCACAAGAAATCAAGCTTGACTGGGCAGTATATCCATTATTTCAGTAGTGTGCCAAGGTCGTACAAAAGAAACCTGATAATAAATTTGGGCACACGAATACGCAGGATTTGTTCACCGAAAAACATTGAATTAGAGCTAAATTTGCTTCGCGAACCGTTCATAAATAATGGATATTCGGACTTGTTCATCGAATATAACTTGAGGCAGCGAAACTAAATCGACACCAATTTGGAAGAAAACAAAATACCCCAGAGATTAAAGCTTAGTGTACTCTTTGGAGGTGATCTTCCACCTGAGATTTTTAAAAGAAAAGTAGTTCGAGCAACTAAAGCACAGCTTCTATCAATACAGGTGTGAGTGGTTTTCGACACAACAAAACTGATACGCACAAATGAAGAAGATAGCCTCTTCGTGACGTCACCACCTTTGTCTGTATACAAATTTCAATGTACCTGATACGCTCAGTGCATCGGCAAACCAAAAGAGAGGCTTGAAATAAGAATAAATCAGCATCTCCCTCAAAACCTATTAAAGAGGGGTGCTGCTCCAGCACAAAAATCAACTTCTGGCTTTTGAAGCTATTGCCATTAATAGGCTGAACCAATGCTTAAACGTGCAGAAAATAATTAAAAAAGAAATTAAATTGGACTGGAACAAAGACATAATTGGAAGGCCTTAATAATAGCCTACGTTCCGCAAAATACGACACACCCGTCAATTACTAACGCACTTACAATGAAAGCGATGACACACGACATGACGTTACGCAAAATGGTGGTCTAAATTGCGCAAAACAATGACAGACATAGGTAAGAGGGGATTGGTTACGACTAATGTACAGTTGGGATTGGATGAACGAATATACTGACGAATCCAGAATAATGGCTGTAGATACCCGTAGAAATAAGATTTATTAATAAATGTTATTCCATGGAATAAGTGTTGTATTCTCATATTTTAAAATGTTGAAACTTGTAACGATATATATATATATATATATATATATATAATATAATATAATAATAATAATATAATAATTATATTTTCTATCATTGCATATAATTATCTTCAACGACGTTTTAGGCTTAATTTGATTTTATAAAGCAAAATCATTTTTCCATTATATATATGCAATGTTTAGCTTTATTACTAACAAACTTATATTATTGTATTTCATTATGTAAAGCTTATTTAATGTTTGCATTAAAGGAAATAAAGCATTCTTGTTTTTGCAGAATTGCATGTTCATTACTCAGCATTTCCGAAAATCTTTTGAAAACTAATTTTGCTCCAAAAATGTAAATGCAATTTCAAAATACATAAAGTGCAAACTGAACACAATTAAATTTCTATGCCCATTAGATTTATATAAACGCATCCTGGTTATTTTTTTATTTCCAATAATTATTTTATTTTTATCAGTCTTCGTAAGGTAATTGAATAATTCCTATTCACTTATAATCTACAGAAATCTTTTGAATTTCTCCATTTTAAATACTCCTGATCATAATTACTTTTTAAAATTCCAATTGATTAACTTATTTTCGGATTTCAATGTATTTCTGTTAGAAAAGTCTGATTCTTTAAAATATGCTGATATTATATATTAATGTTTTATTTATAGAACTTTTGTTGCCTGTTTATTGCTATATTTCATACAACTTTCTTTATTTCATCTGAAAAGTACCTAATCTAACAAAGTGAGTTAAAAACGGTGTATCAGGCAACACGCTTGTTTCTGACAAGAATCGATGTCAAATTTACTATTATGGGCTTAGGCAATTCTATAACTAATTAATTTCGGATACCATAACTACGTGAGCCTATAATGGAGTCTTATGTCATCAATATAGCACGATTTTCGAGATTTATTACGAAGTTCCTTGCAGTGGCTTCCAATGTTATTTTTACGCTCGGCTACTCAATATCCGACGGCGTGACGCCGTTAAACTTGATAATAACTTTATTTTGCACCAACTAATATTGGTGCAGACAATGCTATGATGTGTCGCCTCACGATCATACCGGAGCATTTGGTGGTTAAAGAAAATATTTTTATTTGAAAACAAAATCAATCTACATTTTTGTGACTATTTTCGTTTTGAATTATGAATCCAAATATGCTAGTAACTGTGTTCGAATAGTGAACGTGACAGTTCTTAATGGCTTTCTGGATTATGTCTCGTATATTCTCTATTTATATTAGACTTATTCCAAAATTTACCAGTTGTATTTACGTTTAGGTAGAGCTGGTTGAATCTTTTTCACTGGAAGTGTTTTTTTCTGAAATCTATGTGTACATAAAATTTATAAGGAAAATCTTTCAAATGTACCAGGACAACATTACAGCACGCTACATTGTGGATGTATGTAGTGTCCATGCATATTTTCAATTTATATAAATTATTGGAAGAATAGGCCAAGCTACTTTACCTTATCGCGGGTAATATTGTCACAACAATGAAGCGTGCGTCACCCATTGAATTTATTCCTATTTTTTCTTCTTTTCCATTTAACTTGAAATATAACAGTTTTTGCCGTTCAACAAAAGTTGTAAAAACGTTTTAATGAGAATAAAGCTCATATCTGAGTTTAAATATATTCGTCTTTTGTTATTGATAACGAAGTATTAGTTTTAATTAGCTCATGGTATGTAAATCTACCTTGTGGTTTTGTTTTGTTGTTTTTGGTTTTTTTTTTTGTGTTTTTTTTTGTTTGTGTGGTGTTGTGTTGTTGGGTTGTTTTTTTTTTGTTTGGTTTTTTTTTGGTTTTTTTTTGGTGTTGGGGTTGTGGTTGTGGGTTGGTGTTGGTTTTGTTGTTGTGTTGGTGTTGTTTTTTTGGTGTTGGTTGGGTTTGTTTTTTTTTTTTTGTTTTGTTGTGTGGTTGGTTTCGTGTGGTACAAATCGAATGTACTTGCAAATAAGTTTCAGCCGATCAGATCAGATAATTACATCGTCATAGGAAAACTGCCACCAACCGATGATAACACCATCGTATCATGAGACAAAGACAATTTGAATATGATTGCGTGGAAAGGCTTCCAATTCTATGCGAAATGAACGAAATTGCAAAGCCTTATTGATCAGATCGTCCAAACACATTATCGGACAGGAAATCAGTTAATTTTCTCGAAATTACCTGCATGTAATGTCTTAAATTTTAAAATAATTAATTACAAATTTCAAAGGCTTATCAGAAATTTTAATTCAAAAGACGATTACCTATATAGTAACTTATTTATATTTATTATAACGAACGTTGCTTTAAATTCAAGTATAGGGATATTAATGAAAGATAGACAAATTACAATTTAACTGAGAATAAATAATATGATATTTAAAATATGTTGCATAATTATAGTGAAGCAGTTTAACTGAAAGAATTGTTCACCTTTCTAATTGTTTAAATTCCAGAAAAAATTGCACTCTTGGAGGAGTGCTTGATCGATTAAAATGTACTTTGAGTTAGTCGAGCAGAAGAATTTGCTCACAATTTTTGTAAAAACAATTATAATTTTCACAATCTAAAAATAACCACAGTTTAGATAAACACATTTTCCTGCAAAATCTATCCTTTTGACATAATTTAGTGTATTCAGGTAGAATAAAATTTGCTGAAATAAGAAAACCATATTTATTTTATTCAAATATCTTTGTCACTTATTAAATATTAATTCGGACAAACAAATCTACCGGAATTATGTCGTTCACAAGTATTAAATATAAAGCGCATTAAAAATCTTGACTTCTGTACAAGAAGAAATTATTTTCCAACATGAAATGTGAAGCATAAAAGTCGCATTTGTACTGTATTTATGTCGCTTTATAATTGATTATTTATGTTAAATTTAACATTGTTTTATTAAGTTTTTGTAATTCCCCTCTTGAAGTACACAATGAAAAGTTTTGAAATAATAGCTTGCAGAGTTTAAATTTTCTCCTATGACAGACTTTACGCTATCACGTCATTTTAAGGCACATTGTTTAAAAAAGCAAGTGGCACATATACGCTTCTCGAAGAAGCATTTATTAACCAAAACAAATAGTGAGCTCAGAGCTTGTTTTAAATTACAGTAAAGAAACAAGAAAATATACAAGAAAAGTTGGAAGAATATAATATTTAAAATTTTGTTAGAAAAATATTTTAATTAGTAAAAAGTTTACAAAGAGTTGGCGGCCAACTAAACCGTTTGCTACAAAACGTGCGCAAAAGTGAAATCATTTCATATATTTTTCATTTATTCGTTTCAAATTACATTTTGCAGCACAGTTAAACGACCATTTAACTTTTTGAAAGTATTCATGTTAGGAAAATTGTCGAAAAATTTAAATAAACCTTACTATTTGTCATGCAAATTTTACATTCTCGCAGACAGGGTGAAATGAAGTTTGCACAAAATACATTTTACTCGATAAAAACAACAAAGTGAAGCAGAAAATCGCACCTTACAGATTGCCTTTTGCAAAGGACTAGGAATTAACCGAGATGGAAAGATAACTTTAAAACGATAACGCATAGAGTATAAAATTTTAACTAAAATTAAGGTATCTCTTTTCACTAAAATAGTTGGCTTCTTATAGCACCTTATCAAAGATAACCAAATAGTTCATTTTTCATAACAGTAGCAAGCAACTTGTGAATGTATTTGAATACGTGCCCGACAAATTATAAATTTTCCTTCACTATATAAACAAACGGTGCTATTAGTATTACAACTTAAATTGATAACGTCAGTAATGGTTATCTTTTACACACCTTTATGGTAAAACTTTTAAGTTGAACCTATATATCGTTGCTTTCATAGGTAAATACTGCAATGAATATTAAATTTATCTATTTAGAAGACAATAAAATAATATATGTAAATATATTTCCTTCTTTTCAAAACTCGACTTAAAATCCTCGACTTAGTTTCATTAATTTTGACTCCAGTATCAAACTCCGAAACATAGTGTAGCATAAATTAACATAATGTATTGAAAAACGCTTAAATTAATAATATTTATTTTATAAGAGTACAAATTTCCAACACTTCACATCCATAAGGTTTGAAATCTTCTATCAGGGCAAAAATGTATTAAACACTGTGTTGACTTATAACTTTTATTACAGTAATATTTCAGATTATTACTTCGAGTTGTGGTGTGATCTTCATAGTTTAAGAAGGCAAATAGAAAATGGTACAGACTGCGGAACAATGATATAGCACTAAACCGTTTTTATCATAAATGTCGCCCACTTTTCTTTTTACTTATTGTTTCCATAATGCCAAGTAGAAATCTGTAACAAAAAACAGGACACGGATTGCATCTAGAACTAAATGAATTCTTGTAGTCACCTGTTCTTTAGGATTTTAATTTAATACGTTACTACTGTGAGGAAGCGAGACCCCATTAAATAATACATAATTCGTCTACATGCAAGTCAGTCAATATTTAAAATTCTAAGTATCTTTTGAAATGAAATGCGTCCTTGCAGACGTATCTGATCTCCCTCTATCTGTATTTGCGTTCCTTTAATATAAGTGGTTCGATTAGGGCGTAAATTTAAAATAAAATTATCATTTTGATAAGTGTTTTGTTGTTATTCAAATAATAGCGCGATGAATGAACAATACATCTGTCAAACATATTGCGTTATATAAGACACATATATGTACCTAATTCCCGGAAACCAGTTATATGCACTATGTATAAAACATACAGAAATAAATTCACTAATACCTGCATTGGATGCTTCCAAAACTACACATGGTCAATCGGGTGAACTTAAAGCCCAATGGAATAAAAGCCAATAGGTTTTAAACGTAGAGTCTGTGCATTGTAATTAAAAGCTATAATAGCAAAATTTCAAGTCAGAAATTTGTTCGAAGCACTTCATATATATATATATATATATATATATATATATATATATATATATATATATATATATGTTTGTATGCGAAATCTTTCCGTATTTTGGTACTTAATTAGTACACAAAATCAGCTTCGATACCGGTTACCTTGTAGTTGGAGTCAAAGGCAATTTGTTCAACCAATCTGGATAATAAGGAGGGTCAAGATCTGGAACTGAATAAGCAACTTCCAAAAGATGTAAGTGAAATTTGTTGATCAAAATCGTCCAGTTTATTTAAGACATAAGAAATATTAAAATTTGAAACTGTACGTTTACATTTTTACAAAAGCTAACGTTTCAAATTTAAAATTCTTGTGAATTATCGAAATGTATTCCTAGACCAAGTTATTCGCAGGTTTGTTTCAACCTTAGCAAGATTTTGGAGCATCGCTTCTCTTAAAGTAAATTAATGATAAAAAGTAATTTTTCTCGTCCTCAGCCAGAATCTAAATCACCAGCAAAAGTTGAATTTTTAAATATATATCGTCAAAAATTCGCTAATATCCTACAAAAATCCAATAAGTTTTACCATTTCTGATTTCAACTACTTATTGTTTTGGCTATAACATCAATGACTAAACAGCTTTTCTCGACTATGATGTAGACCACAAAAATAATTATATCCGAGTGTTTAATATTCGGAATAACTGACTGTCTAATGTGTGTCGAAACTTGTACACTCTCCGTGCTTGATAGGCATGGTTGGTATGTTTTAAATCGTGGGCCGCAATACCTAAAATCTTTCTCATTTCTGGGTGCAAGACTAGTCAATCTCTTTAACGATTGGGTTCTGATAATTCTCTTCACACTGAAGGCTCCAGAAAGACGTTTACTATTCACTTTAATGTTGAAGTTACATTTATTGCCGTGTGAGCAATAGCGTTTAGATCTCCGAGTGCAAACCTTTCAATCATGTTTGTCACTCATGAAAAATATACACGTGGCGAGGCATTCCATAAAAACAAGCAAGATGTGACGTTGGGTCATGGTAATACCTCTACTTACTTTGTTTATGTTCTCACATAGGTCTCCATGCGCTTCATCTATTTGGCAAGGAACATAATGAATTTGATTAAAATTAATGTGAAATAGGACAAGAACCCTGTCTACTTACAATGCATGTTACACATCAAGATAAAGTATATATTAGCTACCTAACTTGCTCACGTTAATGACATAGCAGGCTATAGCGATAACTTAGCGTATATAACAAAATGCTATAATCAATCATGGCATACAAATCTTTGATATAATATTTAAGTTAAAAAATTTGGGCTGAAGACAGGTTGATAGATTTTACGTTATTTAGTCGTGCAGTTACTATTGGATTAATTTTGCTGGAAAACAACCTGTTTTTCGACAATTTGACTTTTAAGTAATTTTCTAGTAAAATCAATTAACTAACAAATTCCTGGCTCCAAAAATGTGTCAGCTGGCATCCCAAAATGTGTGACTAATAGAAAAAAAATAATTACCTTCTTTGTATATGTATAGAAACACATACTTTGAAAGAAAAATTTTTAATTTTAGACGATTTATATATATATATATATATATATATATATATATATATATATTTGAGTAGTGAGAATTTTTTAAGTATATGATGTCTGTATAATATAAAAATTACATGAAGTAGCAAACGCAAGTCATCTAGCAGACATGTTTTATAAGTTTTGAGCTCTCGTGAGTTACTTCTTAGAATTGTTAAGGCAAAGGCTCGAACAATGGCACATTTGGTTTTGTATCTAGCAACTAATTTAACTACGTCACCTTAGGTGCACTATTGTTTTGCTGCCTGTCTTTACTTTAGGTGGAACCTTTTGCGTGTCTCTTTTGACTGGCCACTCCCGATCTGTCAATTTTTAATTGACACCATGATTTTAAATCAATGTAAACCGGCAGTGTTATATTATTTATATTTTGTCAGTATAAAAATAAAATTTTAAATCAGAAATAAAATACAACTCATCAAATCCATTTTATATTTGCATTTCGTATGTGGCTTGGGTACTACAATGGATGATTTGCAAGACTCTGAAGAAAATGTGCTCTGGTTTGAACTCCAATTATAATTACCACAGAATAACCCATTGGTGTTGTCAAAAATATGCGTTTGCGACCGTATGAAATTTTAAATTATATTGAAAATAATATATTTATGGTAGATGCGAATATAGAATTAGATTCTGTTTAAGCAGAGACATGTACAAGGTTGTCAGACATGCTGGAAATCACGCAATGCTCATCAAATTCAGAATGATATATTGCGCAATAAAAGCAATTACAATTTTAATCTTTTATCAACAAAATCATCAGTTAAATCAGGTCTTAAATAAATTGTATGTACTCTTATGCCACGAAGTTATTTATCCTAAGTAATGTTCAGAATAGCCCAACTGACAGATCGAGGGCTCAGTGGTTTTCTACGCTTGACACATATGCGATACTTATTTGCCAAAATTAGAACAGAATAAATTTATGTAATAGAAATGAGTGGTAAGAAATTTCTATGTAAGGAAATTTGTGGTTTTTTTTATATAATGCATTACAATAAGTCAAAAAAAGGGTTTTATTAAACTAGTTAATAAATTAGTTAGATATTGTGTTAAATTAGAGAAGAATTAAAGTTTTTATTTTACATAAAATACCATTGCTTCTTTTAAAAATTTTATCCACCCAAATTCACATACCATTTACCTTACGAATGTTAATTGCCACAGTCCGCATTACCTCTGTGGTGTATTGCTGTATGGACAAATCCAAAGTGATCGAAATAAGACTAGCAAAGGTTAATCGGTAAATGGTTATCATTTCAATACGACTTGGAGGTATACATGACTAGTGTCAAATTAAGGCCCACTAATTTCAGTAAAATTATATCAAAACAATTGTAAAAACAATAAAGCCTTCATATTTTTCTTCACTTTAGTTAGCCAGTTAAAATATCAGTTTTGGACAGTACGAAGCGCGTATTCAAACTTTTGAAAAATTGTAATATGAAAAAACAATTTTTCAGATCAAGATACTTATAATAACTGCAAATATTACACAACTTTACCACAGACACTAGCAAAATACTATTTGCCAACTATATTGTCACTCGATGGAAAGACTTTAAGTTAATTGAGATATTTTTATTTCTTTATGATCAGGCTATTAGATGTACATTTTTCTCTGCCCTGAAGAAGTTTCACAATTTTGCGACCTTTATTAGCAGAATTTATTACTATTTTTCAATCAATGTGATATTTGCAGGTCTGAAACTTGGTTCTTATAATAATCTATGAACAAAAAAAGCATAGATTTTTAAAATGTAAAAATCGCTTCGCCTAAGATATTTTAAATAAATAAAAATGAGTAAAATGAATAATAACTTACAATATAATGTAAGAAAACTAATTCAATTAATATCCGTCATTTTATTGCTTTTAATTTTATTTAGAACCGAGCTAAATTGCCGTTCTTTATAAAATCTCCAATGATCAGTCCCTAGCAACGTTATTATACTGACACATATAAAGATGGATCTTTTCCACGTAAACATGATACGACCACTATAAATCAATCGTCAATAATACCTTCTATGTTATAATTTGAATATTTTATTACACATCATCGCGTTTTCTACTTGTAGATGACAGTACGTTTTCAAATATTTTTGATTGCCTATTAGGAAATCATTAAAACTAGGCTATTGTCAGATAATTAACCGATAGCAAACGCGAAAAAAGATTTAGTAGAGTCTACGTTTTTCGTTTTTCTCCGAACGGTGAATTATATAACTAAAATATTATCTTATTTTTGGAACATTTAAAATATAAAATTAATTATTATATTTATTCATGGGTGGAAAAGAAATATTTCTTTCAACTTCGAGTTATTGTTCGAAAGAAATTTTCGTTTACACCCAACACTGATACTGGGTAACACACAATTATGAATGAATTTATCAATATTTGTTTGCGCGGGTGATAGTAACAATTGTTTAAATCACGTTTGCGAGCATGAAGTAAACACCAATCCTATTGTATTTAACAGATTGAAGTAAACACAAATCCCATTGTAAATCAATTTTAAATACAATGGAATTGATGCTTACTTAATCCTCGTAAACTTGATTTAAAGAATTATGAATGAGGTTTGGCTACGTTCAAAACAAGAAATAATTTATATTCAGATATCAAATTCATTATCCTGAATGATTTTGTTGCCAGAAGAAGAAGGACAAGTTTTGTTTGGCTGGATTCGATCGCAAACTTTTTTCGCTGTTCGTAACAATTTTCATTCCTCACTAAGTACTAATATGGATAAACAATAGTATATAATACATGATTTATTTGTAAAAAGCTGCGTTTCTCGGCCGGAGACTTAGTCGACTCAAATGAATTGATTTAAAAACTTCAGAAAGTTATCGTCTATAAAAAAATGGAATAGAATTATGCTACAAAATCCAATTCAAATGATTGGTTTCAACTGCACTAAAAATGGATAGTTAAAAATTATTTGTTTCCATAGTTAAGATGTTAATGCTTATGAATTGGTCAAATTTTACAAATTTAAATTTTGTACGAGTTAATTGATCAAAGTTTACAATTAAATCAGCTCTGTAAAGCCAATTTATTGCTTTCCGATGGTTTGTGCACAAGCGCCATTAAATAGACCACCTGCCGAATTCGCGGACGACGAAGATGAACAACGATCTCCTGATCCGCTTTGTTGTCCATTTACACAGTGGCCGACTGTCCCACCAGTTGTTGACCCACATACCAAGCTGGAACATGCTCCAACACTAGCTGCACCAGACCGATTGTCACTCGTAATTGTTCCTGCAACACTACTACCACTCTCCGCCATGCCTGAGTGCGGTTTATAGAAGGCTCCATTAATGCTGTTTGTCATATGCGTAACAACATTTGAGTTTCGGCCTAGAGAATTAGCAGCAATGGTTTTCATTGCCCCAGGTGATATTAAAGCATGAGATACATTATTTGTGGAATTGGCGTATTGTGACTGGATGTCGGCTACTCCGGGTGTAAAGTATGCTGCCAGGCCCGGCGTTCCTCCTGTTAAACCGCCTGTTGCTAAAATATAGGCTGTCTGTTGATGAAGCTGCGGTTGGGATATCCCACCATTTGGTTGCAAACTTGTCATATAAACAGATGGTGTTGTGAAAGCGCAAGGTGTGTTTCCCATCATTGCCGGAGAGATGCGTCCAGAGTAAAGTGCAGTTGGCCCAATGAATTGTCTGTTATTTGATGCTGTGCCAGGCAGTGAGTTGACACTACCAGTACCAATACTATTGCTGTTATTCTCATTGCCGTTTGATAGTGCGCCACCCGCTAAGGTAAGATAAGAACCTGGAAAGTTCTCTCCTGGATTTGGAATTGATTGATGTTGTATGTACGCGGCACCAGGTGTGCCGGTCGCTAAATTTTTCATCGATGCAATACAAGACGCAGTTGCTGTGCCATGATTTGGCACACCAGGAATAATGCCACTTGGCGGCGTCGACGTTCCACTGTTTAAAGTACATCCATTTGGAATTGTGACGTTTCCATTCAGTAAACTATTTCCAACACTTATACCAGAAATCTGAAATGTTTTAAAGTAAATGTTAATAAAATGAGCTTTTAAGTAAGATTTATTCGCGGGTTCAGCAGACAAATCAATAATTTGACAAAAGCAAAACACCGTTTAAGGTAAAATCAAAAATGAACAGCAGAGTCCGTAAACAGGCGAAGAAACTGTTAGTTTTTAAATTAAAAATTTTTTAAAATTAAATGTAAAATATAAACCATCATTGTCCATAAGATCAAAATAAATCATGGGTTTTTCCAAATTCCGGCTACAATCAGTGAAAAATAAATTTTTTTTATACATTTGGTAATAATTATTATCAGTCTATTTTTAATTACATTTAATAAAAATAAAAATATTTTTATCGTGTGTTTCTATACGTTTCGAGACACTTCAAGTCGTTGAAATATTTGTATCTGTTGTTTTTATTTTCATTATTTCATTTATGTACACCCTTGTTTTTGCTTTGCTTTTGTGGGTGACAACTAGTCTGATTTTCGGTTTTACTTCTATTTTTTGTTGTGATTTTTTGCGGGCTGATTTGTGATCACATAGCATCTGTGTAGGTAGGAATAAATCTCATTCTATTACTCAACATATTTTTTGTGGATCTAATTAGCCTTGTATTGATGGAATTAATTTCAAATAATCCTGATGAGTGCCTCGCTGATCACTCCTTTTGTTAGGCAATTTCTGTCACTGATAATGAGGATGGAGACTTCGTGTGCGCAGCTGCATTTAATTACGTGTGCAACCAATCCGATTGAATATACGTTGACGCTGGTCTAATGGGTGCTCGGGCTTGCATGTGTGCCAGTAATTGGTTTCTGATTTTTGTTAGTCGAAGTCAATTGAGTAGAATATCATGGTGGTGTATACGCTGAGTCGAGTACTTGTTGTTTTATATAAGAGACTACATACATGTATACCAATTTTTCGAAATTTACTTCTTGAAGAAATGATAACTCAGTTAAATTGGCTGGTTACACCATTGATGTTACTGGCGATGTTCGTAAATTTCCAATATTATATAAGCCTCGGAGCCATTCGATCGGATTAGCAAAAAACTGAAGAAATAACACAGATGTCAGAACAGCATCATTAACCTCGACATCAATGACAGAAATTGCACAAAAAATGGGAGCGATGAATACTGCAATCCGCACAAGCGGTGCTGTACAAAGGCGACAGAATAAAATTAAGGAACAAGGCGAAACGAAAGACGACATTCGAAGAAAAGCATTCGTACACGCAATAGACAACAGAGCACACACTTGATCAACACGCGAGCCATCAATACAAGAATAACCAGAAATCACATATCACATAAAGCATTGAGAATGACCTCTACACAAACAGAAACATGCGGATATTCAATCACAAATCAACTGCAGTAACCACCAACAGGAAATAGATGCAAAATTGAAAATCTGACCTGTTGTCACCAACTTGATCAAGTCAAAATCCAGTTTATATATGAAATTTATATATATATATATATATATATATATATATATATATATTACCTTAACCAAAAATGACGTAAAATTACACTGAGTCACACATACTGATCAGTCACACCTCCAATGATCATCATCAGAGCACGACGGCAAATTAAATAACGAGGACCATATATATATATATATTTATATATATATATATATATATATATATATATATATATATACATATATATATATATACATAAAGAAAATAAACACTAACAACATATTGGTTAGTGGCCATTTATTTTCATTTAGGAGCGACGTACGTGCCTGAATAATTGCACGACGGTTAAATAGAGTAACTAAGGAAAATTTTTTCAGTGTTAAAGTTAATATCACATTAAGCACACAGACAATCATGAGGTCGGATGCCAGAGATCAATTGCCAATTCTCTCGAAATCATTCATAGTCTACAAGTTTTCATGTATGTACGGTAGCGTACACATTGTGCATACAAAGAAGCAATTAATCAACAGAATCCAGCAACATTTGCCGCAAAAATTGCTTTAGAAATGCTTGGCATCCTCAGGAGAATCAGCTATTTCCAATCATATTCTGGAAACGGGGTGCCCAGTCAAATGGGCCAATTTCGCGATTCTACATAAAGCAAAATCAGAAGATTTATTATATATTTACGAAGGCCTTTATATAAAACAACAAGCACCTGGCCTAAATATTCAAAAGTTTCATCAACATGATATTCTAATCGACTGGAAATGAATCACAAAACCCGAAAACAATTTACTATCATCCAGGCAAGGCCAACTCCCCCCCACAACCGACCAGACTCATCAAAGATTCGATCAACTGGACAGAATAGGATTGAGGAAAAAAGCGAAACGCAAGAGATCACTCGAGAATACAACATTCTTACAGGTAACAGACAAAAATGCGAACAGTTGGTTAACTATCAAGCCATCAATAAAAGAATGGCTAGATCTCAGACATCACTTTGCAATACAACGAGATATAGATTTACACGCAAACCGACACAAACTAAGATACATATGCCTACACACACACTAACCAGCCAAAACTAGAAAAAGAAGTAAAATCGAGTCAGACAAGTTTCCACCCACCTAATCAAATGAAAAGCCAGGATGTATATAAAAGAAAGACTTTAAAGTGAAGTTTGGTGATCTCGAAATAAATAGCCAATATATACTTTGTAATTAGTTTCTTCTTCCTAATAAAGCATATACTGTTTAATATTCGAATTCAATTGACATAATATATATATATATATATATATATATATATATATATATATATATATCTATATATATACAACAAGAAACAGCAGTAAAAACGAGTCAGATTTGTTACCACTAGCATAATCAATTGAAAACCCAAAATGTATAAATATGTATGATTGTATAATAGATGATTAGTATTCACGAAATAAATGGCCTTTATCCACTTTGTTATTTGTGTTTTCCTAATTATAAGAATATATATATATATATATATATATATATATATATATATATATATATATATATATATGTATAGCGGTTGGATCCTTGCTAGATAGTTTGCTACATCAAATTAACTCTCTTTTTTGTAATAAATAATCCACTTCCATCGCTTAGATTGTCATGTCTAAATTAGTTTTTTTTTATCCATAAGTATACTTGTGCTTTCCCATTACGTTACCTATGAAACCCAACTGAGAGCTTTTGAAGAGATCTGAACTGTGGTTGGGTCAATAAATTAGAATGATAATAACACACAAGTTTAACCAACTCTCATGGTTTTTTTGGCTGATCCCCTTCTTTACAACACGCTTTGCGTATAGAGGTAATTTTCATTTGTGGTATAATGCGGTTTCTTGGAAATTCGCACATCTCCCACATCGAATATTCTACTAGAAATATTTGAGATGTTTAAAAGAAACTTTCTGTGTAGCCATGTCTGAGCTCATTTGCTAGTTTCAATAATAATAGAACATGATTTTTATTTTCCGCCACCTCCCATGATTCAATTATTATTCGTATATGCTAAACATTTTCCTGCACGAATTGTTACTACTTACGTAATTAAGTCATGTTTTGAGCTTATTTGGCAAACTTGGCTTGTAAAATGTAATTCAATCTGGCCATATGACCGTTTTTTCTATCACTGAAATGGATGCCTTGTTCTTTATCTAGCCCCAGTGCCTATCGGCAACTTGCCGAAATTAAACACAGTTATTGTCTTGCCAATTAATTCAAAAAGTAAGCACTTGTTTTTGCTGATTGATTTGTGCTCAATATGATAAATTATGTAGACCATGAGGTCTTGAAGTCCCAACGGCGGAAGTCATTAATCGTTTTTCCCCAGGTGTTTACGATTCGTAGGATGCTAAATTACTCTCTGCATAATTGCATGGTGACAAATCTTATAAGCTAATGCTGATGTTCTGGCTCGTGTCATTCCACTAAGAATAAACTACTGCAATAAATGCTGGTTAAATCTTGTAATCAAATGGTTCATAGTTCGGAAAATACGCTGGCTGTCTCATAATCACACATACTTGCAGAATATCTTGAATTTAGCACCAAACATCATTGGTCAGTATGATTTAACTTTGAGGTGTTGGTTAATGTAGGAGAAGTTTTTTTTCATGGAGCGTGTAATATTTCGGTTGATTATATAGAATGGAAGATATCTCCTACACGTCAATCGTGTTTAATGAAACCCCGACAAAAATAAACTACCATATATATATATATATATATATATATATATATATATATATATATATATATATATATATATATATATATATATATATGTAATTCATTTATTTATTTATACATGTATTGCGGTTTGATCCTTGTTAGTCAGTTTACCCTCTTGATCTAATAATCACCATGGAAATTCGAATCGCGTCAGTATGTGTGATTGATGTTACTTTTATATAATTAAACGAACATTGGTTGCGCGGGTGGTGATAACAATTATTATAATCAAGGTTGCGGTCTTGATATAAACACCTGACCCATTAATTACTTACATATGTCAGTATAAACTAAGAATTGTATAGTGTAGAAAAGGCAATTCATCCAGTAGACCGGTTTCGTCCTTATTGGGAACTCATCAAGTACTGGCCAGAATTTGCCGCGGGCAGGATACGAACCTGGGCACCAGATTCCGAAGCAGACGTGCCCAGGTTCGTATCCTGTCCGCGGCAAATTCTGGCCAGTACTTGATGAGTTCCCAATAAGGACGAAACCGGTATACTGGATGAATTGCCTTTTCTACACTATACAATTCTCAGTTTATACTGACATATGTAAGTAATTAATGGGTCAGGTGTTTATATCAAGACCGCAACCTTGATTATAATAATTGTTATCACCACCCGCGCAACCAATGTTCGTTTAATTATATAGATGTTACTTTTGTTGGTGTACGACCGGTCAGATACAAAGGAATTGATGATTTTTTGATTGTATTAATTGCATCGTTCTAATTTACATAGCAATTGAAAAGAAAAAATGAGGTTAGCTTTAAAGTAACTTAATTATCGGGTCCTTTTTGCCTAAGAAGGTGTTCATAATTCCTTAATAAATATTTTGATATGCCTTTTTCCGATTTCTTATGTCAATTGCAATTCATCTCACCAAATATAAACAATTAATAAATCACTTTAAAAATTCCGTTTGAACGGAGCCGTTTTTGCTTATAACTGACTAATTACAAAAAATTATCGACTTCGGACTTGATAGACGAACAAATATTAGTAACTTTAAATCACATGGTTGACTATAGACACTCGGGTACGTCCTTTGATTTGAAATTAAATTCACTGCATACCAATATCTATCTGCTAGCTTCAGCTGCATGTTAGTAGCCTTCATACTTACAACAAATCGTTAATACCCTTCATACTCGTTTAGATTATCTATTCTTTACAGTTTTATAGTAAATAGTCATAGGGAAGTTTATTGTCTATTGGGTCGTAAAGTAGAACAAATTTATGCACGCCCAAATTAAAATTGTGCCAGGATAAACAACCCTAAGTCAATTTTTACTCTGCTTTGTTTTATTCATTAATGACGCCTTATATTTACGCATTAATTTCAAGATACTTCATCCTACAATTTAAAAAAAATAGTATGTATAACTGGGTATTAATTAGCCCACTCAATAGCAGTTGGATTTATCATTCATGACTTGTATTCATATGGTAAGCAAAGCGCTAAATAACTTCTAAATTGTCACATAAATGATGTATTAAGTATGTGAGCGTGGGCGTGGATAACAATTA
>JAQBSW010009605.1:0-28016 GCA_029291075.1 Eudiplozoon nipponicum
ATATATATATATATATATATTTGATAAAGCTGCAAAAATTTAATTTTCGTGACTGCATAGTTTAGCTGTATTGTTCGCTGACTTGTTAAATGCAATGGGATTGGTGTTTACTCCAAGCTTGCAAACTTGATTTAAAAAATTGTTACTACCACCCATGCAATTATTGATTGTGGCGAAACCTGCACTGCGATTGTGCAGCCGACACTTACAGTCAAATAACATGTATGCGAGATTACTATAAGTGAGAGCCGCATATATAGATTTTTTTCCCGTTTTTTTAACTGTGGTTTGATCCTCACTAGTTAGTTTGCCGTTGTACTAGAATAATGAACATGGAAGGTTGAAACGCGTCATTACGTTTGACTGACATTAATTTCTCCATGTTGTTCGACGTCTGGTTAAATACAATGGGATTGGTGTTTATACAAAGCTTGCCAAATTGATTTATAGAATTATTATCACCAACTGGGCAATCGGTGATTGTTAAATGGCGGGAATTGTTTCATATACGTAGTCATTGTGCATAAAATAAATGAAATTCATTGACTAGATCTGTTTAAACGTATAGAGCGCTTCATCTCCGGTGTTGACCACGTTGCATATTGTGTGCGATTTCCAGTCTTTTACGAATGCATTTCTTCAAGTCATACGTTGCTTTACGATGATCTTCATGTGTATCGCTTACAATCTGCACATGACATCTGCAATTCAAATACCAGACTGGTTATATCTTTGTTTAATTCTCATTAGTAATTTCCATTAAGGCTGAGTCGGTAATTTAGTCATGATGCATTTAGTTTAGAAACCGCAGCTACTCTACATTTACATAAATTTGAGATCTTGATATAAAAACCTGACCTACTATTTACATGCATTTTCAGTCTAAACTAAGCATTGTATAGTGTGGAAAATTCAATTTATCCAGTAGACCAGTTTCGTCCTTATTTAGAACTCATCACGTACTGTTCAGCATTTACTACGGACAGGGATCGAACCTGGGCAACTCTACTTCGGAATCTGGTGCTCTAAGCACTGAGCCACACTGCAGCACACTAAACACAGTTTTAATTTACATACTAAATAATGTTTCTTGGTTAGCCGTTCATTTAGGTGGAGCCTATATTGCATCCCTTTAGGCCTGACAATTCACAATCTGTCATTATCAAAAAGACACCACACTACATGGAGAAGTGGTATTGAAATGAACATTTATATAATTAAACGAGCATTGGTCGCGCGGGCACTGTGGCAGAGTGGTTCAGTGGCTAGAGCACCTGCTTCCAAAGCAGACATGCCCAGGTTCGAGCCATGTCAGCAGAAAATTCTAGACAGTATGTGAAGAGTTCCGAATAAGGACGAAACCTGTGTTCTGGATGAATTGCCTTTTCTACACTATACAATTATTAGTTTATACTGACAGATGCATGTACATAATAGATCAGGTGTTTATATCACGATGGCAAACTTGACTAAAATTAATTGTTGTCAACACCCGCGCAACCAATGTTCGTTTAACTCCTCTACATAACAGCAACCACACTATAAATGCATTGTTCAGACATAGATAAAAGCTTGTTTTCTGGCCAATTTTTATTTCAGGGGGACCCATGTTTGCGTTACACTTTATTTAAGGTTACAACTATTCATTCCCATTCTCCCATTATAATGTATACACAATGCCACCTATTGAATTGATACTGAACTTAATTATAATGGAAGGATTTTATTGGATATGAAAGTGTATTGTGGGTATTAAATAACCATTGCAAAATATTGCAAATTTATTTTTCAACTTGACCCGTTTTGATATTCTTCAGATGTTAGCATTAATAACCAGAATTGCCGAGGCTGAAATTCCAAATTGCATTTGTTGTCTTACACTGACAACATAACAGTATACACCCGCGCATATATATATTTAAAAGGGATTTCTGAGGTCTCGTCATTCTTGTATTGATGGATTGAGAGTTAACCAACTGTTCACATTGTTGGCTGTTACATGTACTAATGTATTTCCCCCCGAATGTCGCCTTTCGTTTTATCCGTTTCCTCAATTTTGTTCTGTCACATTGATATATATATATATATATATATATATATATATATATATATATATACTATATTACAAGCGGTTTTGTCTTTAACAGGCTGTGACCATAATTGCCACGACAGAGATTTGAACTAGCTTATTACTTAATATTTTCACCATTTAAGCCGCGCAATCTATGCAATTATGATTTTATAAAGCCTTTGTGTCAAAAAACCATTTCCTGGAAGTGAATCCTCGTTGGTATCAATTCTGGTTACAATATTTTAGTTTATAATTGAAAATTACATCTTATGCGCTGTTCTGAATGCGTCGGAATGTCGTTTCTGAAAACTTGTTAACAAAATATTTTGTTGAAAGAACGGCTAGAATTGTAAACAATAGATTTTGCACAATTTCTGTTAGACCAAATTAGTGTAAAGGAATTTTTTGATCACTTCAGTTGCTTTTTTCTGAACTCTAAATAGGCGATTGTAGACAATAAACACAATAGTGCTTACTTGTTGAATATATGAAGCAATTTCGTCTTTGGTATTAAATTCTGTAATTTACGATTTGATTAACCACTTTTAGTAAGAAATTCTCATTATGTGACTTACGTACATCGCTGCGAGTTCCCGTGAATATCAGTCGCCAGTTTTATTATTTTAAATCATGGTTGCGATCTTAATATAAATACCAATCCCAATAAATGCACACATTTGTCAGTATAAACGTAGCGTTTCATAATGTTGAAAAGGCAATTTATCAAGTAGACCGGTTTTATCCTTATTCAGAAATCTTCACCTACTATCCATAATTTTCCGCTGACAGAGTGCGAACCTGGGCACATCTGCTTCGGGATCTGCTGTTCTAAACACTGAGCCACCCTGCCCTAGTCACAAAACATGACAAATCTACCGTCAATCACGCATACTGGCGCAATTCAAAGTTCTAAGGTCATTAACAGAGCAAGACAGCAAATTGATTTTCTGTGATATTATCGGAATTTATATATAAGTTATGATAAATCGGACATGCAGCTCTCATCCGTAGCAGTCTAGCATATGTTGCCGTCGTGCTCTGATGACGACCTGGGAAGCTCAATACGAGTTAGTAAGTGTGAGTGACAGTACATTTACAATTGGTGTTTATCTCATTGTCTGAAACTTTACTTGAAGAGTCTTTGTTGGTTACCTGTCTAAGCGGAGCCTTATTAGTCCGCATCATTCTCGGTTTACCTTGTATAACTTGTCTAGTCAGCTTTTACCGCCTTATCATAATGTTCGGTCTTGTAAGTTTTTAAAATTTTTTCTAGCGATAACTTTATTTCGTGCCATAGTTTGTCTAACTTTTATCAGATTGTAATCAAAGAAAGGAAGTTCTAGATTAACGTATGTTTCCAATGAGGTGATTATTTCTATTTGTTTGGGAAAAAAGGCAGTGTAGTGTACACTATTTCTGTTTCACTATTGACCGAATTTTGCATTTCACTGTGGTGGCTTTCGCATGATATTTAAACTTACAATCTGATATAATTATTAACTTCCACAAATCAATGTTTTTCCCATGCGGTTAAACATTATAAGTTTAAGAAATTGTTTTTTGTAAGTTACACTAACAAATGTTCTACTAATTTTAAACGAGCATAATTTTGCTGAACTAACAGTCTCTCTATACCTACAGTATAATATCTTCAGATTACTTTTTATTTTTATTTGTTTTCTTATTCGACGGGATGTATTCCAGCTTAAATTACGAATAATCTTGTAGCCGGACAATTTTCTAATACTGAATTCAATTTAAATTCCAAGATTATAAGTATACGATTTATAACTCCAAATTTGTCCTGAAGACACTTTTTTTTATTCCTTATCGCAATAAATTCCTATAATTTTTCATTCCATTCATACAAATATATTATCAAATTATCCGGTAAAAAGTGAAGGTTACAGAGATTTTCTTTATTCGTGAAACCTCTTGTTAGATACGAGGCAATTTACTTTCACATTTGATTACATATATTGAACTTAAAATATTATTATATTTTCGAAAAGCAAGCCAAGAATAAATTGAAACTGAAAAATGATAGGAGCATAGGATGTGGATACATCTATATTTGCTTAAAGAAGTATGCAGAAATATGGACAATAGAAAGTTAGTCTTAATTACAGGAAATTTTATTTTAATTATAGAACAGATAAAAAGTCTCAACAGAACGAATAAGCCTTTGCGCAAGGAAGCAAAATTAATGCGTCTGGAAAGCGCATAAATAGAATGGGTAAATTAAATAAGGCACTTGATCAAACTAAACTTTAACTGATGACGTTTTAGTTACAAAATCCTTCGCATACAAGCTCGGATCTATGTGGTCATTCGCAGATATATAGTACAGCCATCCAAAAGCACGAAACCGGGTTTCCATTTAGACAAAAAATATTCAGTGGAAAATTCTCCATCCCACACGATATATTCGCGATTGCAAAACAGATTCCAGAATTCATTCCTAATAATATTATGATGTTGTTTGTTAAAGTCACATCTGCTTATAAATTATCAAATTTAGGAAAAAATTAACAATAGAAGTAAGGCGAACTTTTCCTTTACTAAATAAAATTGCAGTTCAGGCGTTAAATTCAAACTTCATATCATATCCGATCCCATTTCATACTAGGCGCGGGTTTACCTTGTTTTAGACTTAAAATATTATACACAAATGCACATGCGCAGTTTGTCGACCAGCGCATGCAAGGTGATTGAACGGACAATTAACAACTAAAACACGTATGCTAGATCGATCGATAAATGCACGACGCAATTCCACAAATTGCTGTTGAAACTGAAACTGTATATTAAGTGTTGCGTAACTAGTAACAAATTAGTTCAAATAAGACCAGTAAGATAAACCAAAGTCAGCATAAAAGAAAAGTATAATCTCATGTTCACATTCGTTTCATGCTTACTGACGACACATCAGTAGAAGCCGGTATTACTCCCATTACCCAATATATATTTTGGTGAGGAATGTGAGACAATTGCACAGTACAAACACCTAAACGAATGTGTATACTAGCAATAATAGAAATAACTTCATGTAAAGTTTTCGCCAATGCGAATTCAAAACCAAATCCTTACATAATATGTACACCGAACCAGTGAAGGTTTTCAACACCATGATTATTGAGTCGGTGCCTGATATCAACACTATGGTTGCCGAATTGGTACATGTTACCAACACAACGGGTTTTAACATATGTTAAAATTAACCAAAATAGAAAATTACAGCTACTTCTGAACACATTTTACACCACCAAATCTATACACTCTGGCCTTGAAAGATATCAGTAACAACTTTTCGCGGTAATCATGGCATTCAATTAGATATATAACAGTTAGATACTGTATGTTGCGGAGAAATAATATATTTATAAGAGATGACAAATTCCGTTCATGCTGACTTTGGTTTATCATTCTGGTACTACTTGAACTAATTTTTTACTAGATGCGAACAATTAATACACAATTGAAAATTTAGCCCTCGCACTGATATTCACCGCACATTGCTAGTAAATTATTAAACGGATGATCATATTTGAGTTTGTGGATCACCATATTGCTTAGAAATATATGTAAGCAGAGAGAGCTTGTATTAAAGTGAGGCTTAAATTCTAGGTGATACTTGATAATAATTTGATTTATGTCAAACTACTCTCTTTCTCTCTCTTACTCTCTCTCATGTTCGGTTTCAAAAGTATTTTTTCTTTCTGTTACTATTTATTTTTATTAATTTTATTATTATTTATATTATCTTTATCGTTATGTTATTATTTAATAATAATATCTATTATTATTTTTATTGTTATTATTAATTTTTATTATATTATTATTCTTCACTTTTTATTATTAATATTACCTTTATTATTATGTTATTACTTTTAATATTAATAATAACTGTTATTATTATTATTATTATTAATGATAATGCTAATAATTATAATTTTGTGTTTGTTATTACACGCAGTTGTGAATACTTCAAGCACAAAACGGAAATTGATATTTCCCGAATGTAAAAAAGTTATTATTTCTACGTTCCTATTTCGAATTTTAAACAATTTTCTTTTCATTATGAGAGAAAATCTTTCCCTAAACGAAGCTTAGCTGTTTATTAACATGCGCACTATCGACCGAGTCAAAAGTTTTATCCTCAAAATCCTTTCCATAGCAGATTAGCAAAGCTTTTATGATTGTAGAATCGTACTATACAGAACAAATTGTAAATTAAATAAGCAGTTCCGTTCAATACAATAAGAATAACGACTAAATGATTGTGCAATCATTGGGTTAACCATATGCTTATTAGCCACCGATAGAGATTTAAGTAGCATTAAAAAGGTTATTTGCAAAAATTCTCTGAAAGTATTTACTCAGTTTACTGTGCTGCTTTTAACACACTGCCTATGTCTCATTAATCTTTCTACGCTGAATATTTTTAAGATATTTTCTGTTCTTAGGCTAATTAATGTTACTTGAGAAATTTTCATCGACACTCTTTATTTGTTTATTTCTTTTGTCTATAACGCGTTCATGGTCATAAAATCATTGTACCACTAGGTGAACATTTGGTCAGGCTTAAGTTCATTTTCTACATTTCGACAAAGTATTATTAGCATTTAAGGTCAATTTCGGACAGTGGTGCCGTGTCTACCTAATATTCAGCAACAAAGAGTTGTTGCGTTAGAAAAGCTGACTGTTAAAAAAACACGTCATTTATAGAGAAAAAGATTGATTTTTGCTGTGTACGTGAACAACGATACCACTTTTGTTTGGGTCGATAGCAACATGAACAACCTGATTGATTCCATGTACAATGTGAGAAAAGCAACGAAATGTAAAAATTTGTAACTACCTAGGTTTTAATTTTATCAGAGTAATAAGTTCGTTTATTTTGGTGGTTTGGTTGATAGTTTTAAAAAAATATTTATCATGGCACTTCTTATTCAGACTGATGTCTAATCGATCTGCTGATTCCATTATATTTATAAATTTGAGACTTCAATAACCAAACGATCATTAGTTGAGCGGGTGGAGATAACAATCATTTTAAATCAAGGTTGTGGTATTGATATTATCACACTTACAATTATTTAGCAAATTTTTGTATTAGGTGTTATGCATCTAGTAGCAAATTAGTTCAAATATGACCAAAAGAATAAACCAAAGACAACATGAACGGTAAGTAATCTCGTTAATGCTGTCTTTCGTTTATCCTTATGGTAGTATCTAAAATAATTTGTCACTAAGTGCGCAACACCAAATACACAATTGAATATATATAAGTTCACCCCTACAAATAGTATCAAACTGTTATATGTTTAATTGAATGATGTAATGATTATCGCGAAATGTGAAAACTGATATCGATCAAGGCCAGAGTGTACGGATTTGCTAGAGTAACAGGTGTTCATAAATATTTGTAATTCTCAATATTGGTGAACTTTATCATTCATTGAAATCCATTGAGTTGGTACCATATACCGACTCGGCAACCATAATATTGGTACCGTGTATTTCTAATCAGGTGCAATGTATAATTAATTTAACATTGGCTGCACGGGCGGTGATAAGAATAACTTTATTTCAAGTTTGCAATATTGATATAAACATCTGACCCATTATGTACATACATTTGTTAGTATAAACTAACTTAAAAGAAAGAATAACCAAGAAAAATTAGTTAGTATATAACTGAAAATTGTGTATAGTTTGCAGTAGGGTGGCTCAGTGGTTAGAGAACCAAACTCCGAAGCAGACGTGTCCAGGTTCGAGCCCTGTCCGCGGCAAATTCTGGCCAGTACGTGATGAGTTCCTAACAATAACGAAATTGGTCTACTGGATAAATTGCCTTTTCTACATAATAAAATACTAACATATGTATGTACTTAATGGGTTAGGTTTTATACCAAGATCGCAAACTTGAATAAAATTAATTGTTATCACTGCCCACGCAACCAATTTTCGTTTTATAATTACATATTATTTGTTACGGAGACCTACCATAAAGGCAATTCTATACTAGATATTGCTTACCTAGTAAAGCGTTAGTTTAAATAGGACCAGAAGGATAACCCGAAGTCAGCATGCAGAAAAGGTACAAACTCAAGTAAACATGCTTTTCATGCTTACCGGAAATTTATCAGCATTGTTATGCCAATTATTTTCTCTCTTAGATTAAAGCAAATTTATATTTTATTCCTACACACAAAACACATTTACACAAGTAAATATACGTAAACATGCCTATATATACATATATAGGTATATAAACTTGTTAACATTATAATTTTTGAGCATTTAGAAAATTATTGATCGGTTAACTCTTTCTGTCGCCCCAGATATAATATTGCACTATATCATAGAATTTTGTCATATATTAGCTGGTATTATTCTTATTCATTACGATTGCATTTATTATTATTATTGTTATTACGATTATTATTATTATTATTATTGCTATTATTATTTTTATTATTTTCATTATTATTAATTAAGGAATTTAGGCTTACCTTTAATAATTATCGCTGGCTGTTTATACGACCGAATAATAAGTAGTTTTTATTGGGATAATTAAATTGGAAAACATATTTACGATATTGTACCTGTCGGATTTGCTGACTCTCGTTTATCCTTCTGATCCAATCGAAACAATTTTTTTTCTAAGTAAAAAACACCTTATATACCATTGTTTATATATTGTTTATCTGCAAATAGCAATATATAACTAATATATATTTAATTGAATAATGTCCTGATTACAGCGAAAGTGATAACTGATATCATTCACGGCCAATTCAACCTTGACTTTAGTAAGAGAAAGATATATTTCTGATGCTAATATTAGTTCCTGTAAGAAGTACATGTTTAGAAGTTACTGATATTTGTGCTGGAGCAATACAGATATATATATTTTTATGTGTAGATATGTAAGTGGAACGACAATAAATATTTATCTTTTGTCAGCATTTTGTTTGGTTTTTTCGATGTGTAATAATGTAGACTTATAAATTGGTAACTTGTTAACATTGCATATTACTGAATAACTTCTTAAATAAAGATACAGATGTATATCGGAGAAAATTTCATGATGCATAATATTTCCAAATTAATATGCATTGAATTATTGCAAATTGACAAATTGTGGTTTCCCTTTGAATGGTCTGCAAATTGAATAGGAATTATTTTTTGAAGTTGTTCTTAAATATATATATATATGTATATATATATATTCTTTTGAAATGCGAGCCTTAATAAAATTCATAGTACCCTTTTCATGTGCAAAATAACAAGACGTTTTATCAGATACAAGAAACGCTTATTTTTCATTATCTCCTCATATATCTACTAATGAACATATCTTTATATATAAATTGGAAGGCAAACAAGATAGAAATATTACAATTAAATACTGTTTGTTGCGAAGAACTAATATATATGCAAGTATGTATTAGAGTTTTGCGAACCTAGTAACAAATTAGTTCAGTTGTGACCAGAAGGATAAACCAAAGGCAGCATGAACGGAAAGTACTAATCTCATGCACATTCGTTTCGTGCTTACTGGCGACTCATCAGTAGGAGCCGGTATTACGCCCTTTAACCAATATATATTTGGTAGAAAGAATGTGAAATAATAGGACGGTACAATCTCTAGACAGATGTGTAAACCTGTTATAGTGAAGCTAACATAATCTGAAAGTCAACGACAATACGACTTCAATGCTAACTCACACTATATGACGAATGTATAAACCTGTAATAGTGAAGCTAACATAATCTGAAGTCAACGACAATACGATTTCAAATGCTAACTCACACTATATAATATATATACGAAAAGTCTATGGAATACTAACACTATGTGTTGTGATCTATTTTTGAAATCGATGAGTACCAGAGATACTAACACTATGGTTTCAAGGTCGGTACATGATACCAACCTGATGGATATAAATTTATGCTACGAAGTTCACCAAAATGAAATTACAACAATTTCCGAACACCTGTTACTCCCAGTTAAACCATACACTCTGACCTTCATCGATATCAGTTATCATTTCGCGGTAAGCATGACATCATTCAATTCAATATATTACAATTAAATACTGTTTGTTGCGAAGAACTAATATATATGCAATGTATTAGGTTTGCGAACCTAGTAACAAATTAGTTCAGTTGTGACCAGAAGGATAAACCAAGGCAGCATGAACGGAGAAGTATAATCTCATGCACATTCGTTTCGTGCTTACTGGCGACTCATCAGTAGGAGCCGGTATTACCCTTTAATAATATATTTGGTGAAGAATGTGAAATAATAGGACGGTACAATCTCTAGACGAATGTGTAAACCTGTTATAGTGAAGCTAACATAATCTGAAGTCAACAAACAATACGACTGTTCCACTATATGACGAATGTGTAAACTTGTAATAATGAAGCCAACATAATCTGAAGTCAACGTAATACGATTTCAATGCTAACTCACACTATATAATATATATGCAGGTCTGTAAAGGTTACTAACACTATGGCTATTATTGACTGGTAACTGATACCTTTTTTGAAATCGATGAAGTTACCGGATACTAACACTATGGTTTCCGAGTCGGTACATGATACCAGCCTGATGGATATAAATTTATGCTACAGTTCACCCAAAATGAAATTACAACAATTTCCGAACACCTGTTACTCAGTTAAACCATACACTCTGGCCTTCATCGATATCAGTTATCACATTTCGCGGTAAGCTGACATCATTCAATTCGTATATTACAATTAATACTGTTTGTTGCGGAACTAATATATGCAAGTATGTATTAGGTTTTGCAACCTAGTAACAAATTGGATTCAGTTGTGACCAGAAGGATAAACCAAAGGCAGCATGAACGGAAAGTATAATCTCATACACATTCGTTTCGTGCTTACTGGCGACTCATCATTAGAGCCGGTATTGCATACTAACCAATATATTTGGTAGAAAAATGTGAAATAATAGGACGGTACAATCTGAACGAATGTGTAAACCTGTTATAGTGAAGCTAACATAATCTGAAGTCAACGACAATACATTTCATGCTAACTCACACTATGACGAATGTGTAAACCTGTAATAGTGAAGCTAACATAATCTGAAGTCAACGACAATACGTTTCAATGCTAACTCACACTATATAATATACGGAGTCTGTAAAAGGATACTAACATAGCTGTTGTGTTAGTAACCAATCTACTTTGAAATCGATGAGTACCGGATACTAACACTATGGTTTGGTCGGTACATGATACCAACCTGATGGATATAAATTTATGCTACAGTTCACCCAAAATGAGAATTACAACAATTTCCGAACACCTGTTACTCAGTTAAACCATACTCTGGCCTTCATCGATATCAGTTATCACATTTCGCGGTAAGCATGACATCATTCAATTCAATATATTACAATTAAATACTGTTTGTTGCGAAGAACTAATATATATAGTGTATTAGGTTTGCGAACCTAATGGCAAATTAATTCAGTTGTGACCAGAAGGATAAACCAAAGGCAGCATGAACGGAAAGTATAATCATGCACATTCGTTTCGTGCTTACTGGCGACTCATCAGTAGGGCCAGTATTACGCCCCCGCTAACCAATATATATTTGGTAGAAGAATGTGAAATATTAGGACAGTACAATCTCTAGACGAATGTGTAACATTATAAGTATTTAACATAATCTGAAGTCAACGACAATGACCCTGACTTCAGTGCTAACTCACACCCATATGACGAATGTGTAAGCCTGTATTAATTGAAACTAACATAATCTGAGGAAGTCAACGACAATACGTTCAATGCTAACTCACACTATATAATATATATGCAAGTCTGCAAGGATACTAACACTATGGCTATTGTGTTAGTAACTGATACCTTTTTGAAATCGATGAGTACCGGATACTAACACTATGGTTTCCAGTCAGTACATGATACCAACCTGATGGATATAAATTTATGCTACAGTTCACCCAAATGAGAATTACAACAATTTCCTAACACCTGTTACTCAGTTAAACCATACCTCTGGCCTTCATCGATATCAGTTATCACATTTCGTGGTAAGCATGACATCATTCAATTCAATATTACAATTAATACTGTTTGTTGCAAAACTAATATATACAAGTATGTATTAGGTTTGCAGACAGTAACAAATTAGTTCAGTTGTGACCAGAAGGATAATGTCGACATCAAATATTATTTACCAATAAACATGCGCAAGTTGTCGATCAGAAGGTTAATTACTGGAGACAGAAGAACATTACAACTTAAGCCTATTATCAATGCCGCGTTTTGCGTACGCGGGTAGTAGCTGTACACGGGCAGTTACACAAAGACCGTTTTGTCACTATTTCCAATTTTGTTTTGTCTTTGATCGGGTTGACTCATTTGCTAATTTGAAGTAAAAATGGGTGTTGTGCGTGCAAATCAGATGCTTTGTAACTACCCGTGTACGTACGTATCTAATCTTACACCTACCGCAAAAATATTGAGTTTAAAACTTAAAAGCCTGTTTTAAATCAAATGGTGGATACATGATGCAATTGCACAACATCTTTGAAACATCACGCGTGTGCTTTCCAGGTGCAGCATTTAAAATAATTAATAAATGCAATAACAAAAGGGAGCTAGCCGCATAATGCAGCCGGATTTATGCAATCAGACGAAGCATGTTCAGGCATTGAGCGTGAACTGGAGGGGATGCACGAAATACATTGGTTGTTTCCCTTATTTCACAATCTCTCCAAGTTTACATATTTCTATCTTCTTTTGCCTTTCAATTTATACATAAAGAGATGTTCATTTGTAGATACTTGAGAAGAAAATACGAAAGAAGTAGTTTTTGTATCTGATAAAATTTGTTTTTGTTTTTGCTCATTGGAACGGTACTAGGAATTTTATTAAGGCTCGCATTTCAAAATAATTATTTATTAAGTCAATATTGAAAATGTAAGCTTCATAAATTTTATTTCAAATTACACAGTGACATCCTTAAATTGTCTAATGCAACAGATCTTAGTAAAATATCTTCTAAAAGCTTGATGTACTTTTCCATGAAAGAAGACCATTAAAACTTCTTCTACGGTCATCCAGAGGTTATCTTTCAATGGCTTAAAATTCACAATTCTGTCCAAAATTTAAATGAAGAATTACTTTATCCTGGAATGAGAAGATGATAGAGATGGCTAAGCAGATCATGCATTTTCAGGTATGTTTTCGAAATTGCACTTATCTAAAATAGCCTGTCATCACATTAATTGGACCTATTCAGAATATATACATAAATACATACATGTATACATACAAACATACATACATCCATGCTTACACACATATATACATACATACATGCACACACACATACAAACATACATACATACATACATACATACATACACATACGCACATACATACATACATACATGCATACATACATGCATACATACATGCATACATACATGCATACATACATGCATACATACATACATACATACAGCCACATACATGCAACCCATACATACATACATACATACAGCCACATACATACATACACATACATACATACATGCAACCCACATACATACATACATGCAGCATGCAACACATACACATACACCATACATACATACATATAAATACATACATACATACATACATACATACATACATGCATACATACATACATACATGCATACATACATACATACATACCTTTTTATACCTGCAACCACATGCAGCCATACAGCCACATACAGCCACAACATACATACATACATACATACATACATACATGCATACATACATACATACATACATGCAACCACATACATGCATACATGCAACACATACATACATACAAACATACATACATACATACATAAATACATACATACATACATACCTTACATACATACAGCCACATACATACATACATACATACATACATACATAAATACACATGCATACATAAATACATACATAAATAAATGCCTGTATTCCTGCATAAATACATACCAACATAAATACATACATATATACAGGCAAGAAAATATGTCTTACATACTGTATGTTAAATTAAAGCCATCACATTTCGGGCATCTTTAAGTTGTCCACTCTACTGAACTCATTTTTCTGCTTCATATTTGGCAATGCTTGGCCGTCCATGTTTCCTCTTATTTAGTGAGTTTACGATGCATCATAAATATTTCAGTGACGTCAAATTTAACTGGATTTGCTGCAATAGTCAACCGAGTAAGATGTGCAAATTGTGACCAGCTGTTTTACGCAACTACCTTTACATTCTTTGTCACAGAACTTTCGACAAGGCTATCCTAAATTCATGTGGTTTATATGAGAATTCTGTTTCTTTGTTAGAATAATGATTTTTTTTAAATTTTAGAATCAAAGTTTGAAGCAAATTTGCTGTTTGAACTATTCAAAAATATTTTTTTCTATGAACAGTTTGTGAATTCTTCGTTCCAAACTCATACGTGTTTGGCAAATATTTGCTCTGTCTTTAAATGAGCGCATTTATAATTATGTTCTTCGAAGTAAAAGCACAAATAAAGAACAGCTGTTTTAGAATGCTAATGCAAGTAAACAAGAATGCTAGCAGGATAGTATTTCTGTGTAGAATTACGAGCAATAATCTGTACTTCTAGTGTATAATAGAATAAGATTATCAAAAATTATTGTTCATGTTCAATTTCAATTATACAAGAAAACCTGAGTGAACGTGGACTTTGCTACTGTAAGCATAAATTTATTAATATTTTTTCATCATTAATTATCACTACAGAGGTAATATATCATTGCATAATTACTTTTTCTAAATTGCGCGAAGTACAGATTACATTGATTTTTTATTTCTATTGAGTAGTGGTTGGAGTGGCTTAATTGACCACCAGTTGGTCGTATTGAAATGCTTAGATGCCCCTCCGTAATAATCAAATCACGATGGAAAACTGATTATCGAGGATCAAGTCGCAATATATTTACAATATTTCAACTTCAGAAATGCAGTTATCCCTTAGAAATGTCACGTTTATTTTACTTGACTCAGGTGTCGGTTTTTCAATTTTTATTCATTCAAAATAATTATCTATTATTCCTACATTATATTATGATCTTTTACGGAGAACTAATATATATATAAAGTTTTATATTAGATGTTGCGCATCTAGTAAGAAATTAGTTCTAATAGGACCTGACGGATAGAACAAAGTCAGCACCAGTCAAAGGTATAATAACAAATTTTACATTATTTTGTCTTCCAATAGAATCACCACTGGGTTCTAGTATTATACCTTAAGCCCAATATATATTTGGGTGAGGAATGTGTGACAATTGGACGGTACAATCAACTATGGGCATATGGATTCAAACAGTAATAGTGTTTATTATAATCAAGGTTGCGAAATTGATATAAATACCTTACCCAATTAAGTACTTACATATTTCAGTATAAACTTAGAATTATATAGTGTAGAAAAGGAAATTCATCCAATATATCAGTTTGAATTTCTTATTTGGAACTAATCATGAACTGGCTAGAAATGGCCGCGGACAGGGCTCTAACCTGAGCACGTCTGCTTTGAAATCTAGTGCTTCTTACTGAGCCACCCTGCCACATGCTAAACACAATTTCCGGTCATATACTAACTAATGTGACTCAGTTAGTTTTTTCCCTTTTAAGTAAAGCTCGTATCTCCCAATTTATCTTCGGATTATCTTATTCTTTTATCCTTGATTACTTGTTATCTTATTTTATCTATTATCTTAGATTCTGTTGGTAGTGTAGCGCCTTTTAACTAGCATTTACGTATTTATGAGAGAAAAGGGCAACTTTTCTTTGCACTATAACTATTATCTTTCTTTAGCATGCATTTTTCAAATTTGATTTATGACCCCATTTTATTTTAATTTTAACTTGCTATTATATTGAAGCAATTTATCCTTGTCTTATTTAATTTTACTAACTCTTAATTATTTACCGCGAAAATTTTGTGCCCTGGTATTCACAATATTTCGCTCCCTCCTTACGGGATGCCACTCGTCATTACTTCATTTAGGATAGTAAGTGCAAAAATAATTCTAGCGTGTGCAAATAGGAAATGAAATTTATCATTTCAGTTTCACTTTAGTGAGTGATACACATTGTCGTTATTTATATGTAACAGGTTATTTTTCTGTCTTAAGCAAACGCCCAAACACATACACACATAGACGTGGCATACGCTTATCTAGGTAACCGTTAGATGTTGCTAAATCGCTGTAATTTCAATGGGATGAGTGCACACGTGCAAAAATTGGTTATTCCTCAATCCTTTATAGACACGGTATTTATATTATATAGAGTGATTTAGCGTTGAAGTGCTTACATTGTTGAGACTTTATATGATGTTAGCTTCATTGCTGCAGGTTTAAACATTCGTCTAGGAGATTGTACCGTCCTATTTTCCAATATTCCTCACCTAAATGTTTAGTGGGTAAAGGGCGTAATACCAGCTCCTAATCATGCGTCACCAGTAAGCACGAAACGAATGTGCACAAGATTATACTTTCCGTTGATGCAGTCTTTGGTTTATCCTTCTGGTCATAACTGAAATAATTTGTTACTAGGTTCACAACACCTTTACATACTTGCATATATATTATTTCTCCGCCAAAAACAGTATCTAACAGTTATATCTCGTGAGTTGTATGCCTTTGCTATTAAATCAATGTAATTTTATTTCGATGAGTTTACACATGCAGACACATGCCCAAATAAATTTGACATCCACTTACCTAGTGAAAAGACAGTTATGCTTAAGAGATCTAACAATACGTATAAATGGGAAAATTGAAACTAAATTTTTCATTTGACATATTGAATCGTCAGTAGGAGCCGGTATTATGTCCTTTAACCACTATATATTTTGGTGAGGAATGTAGAATAATAGGACGGTACAATATCCTAGACGAATGTGTAAACCTATAGTAGTGAAGCTTTACATCATATAAAGTCTCGAAAATGCGACTTCCACGCTAACTCACTCTATATAATATATACCGAGTCTGTAAAGGATACTAACACAATGGCTATTGTGTCAGTAACCGATACCAACAATATAGCACCGAAAAGGTACATGGTACTAACACTATGTTTGCCGAGTCGGTACATGGTACCAATATGATGGATATCAATGTATGCTATAGTTCACCGAAATTGAGAATTAAATCTATTTCTGAACACCTGTCACTCCAGTATATTCATAAATTCTGGCCTTGATCGATATCAGTTATCACATTGCGTGGTAAGCATGACGTCATTGAATTCAATATATAACAGTAAAATACTGTCTGTTTTGAAGAAGTAATATGTATGCAATTATGTATTAGGTGTTGCGAAACTAGTAACAAATTAATTCAGTTGTGACCAAAAGGATAAACGAAAGAATGCATGAACGGAAAGTATAATCTCATGCACATTCGTTTCGTGCTTACTGGCGACTCATCAGTAGGAGCCGGTATTACGCCCTTAAACCACTTTATATTTTAGTGAGGTATGTTGGATAATAGGGCGGTACAAACTCCTAGACGAATGTGTAAACCTATAGTAGTGAAGCTAACATCATAGAAAGTCTCGAAAATGCGACTTCCATGCAAACTGACTCTATATAATATATATAACGAGTTTGTCTTAAGCAAACGCCTACACACATATACACCTAGACGTGGCATACGCTTATCTAGTGAATTGTTAGATGTTGCTAAATCGCTGTAATTTCAATGGGATGAGTGCACACGTGCAGAAATTGATTACTTCCCAATCCTTTGTAGACACAGTATTTATATTATATCGAGTGAGTTGGCGCTGAAATCGCATTGTCGAGACTTTATAGGATGTTAGCTTCACTGCTAAACTCATTTGTAACTCTTTGAAATTATGTATTTTGTATGATTTTATATGAAGTTATATTCAATTTTATGAATTTAAAAAGACCCTTAACAGTATATGGTAATCAATTGCATTAATTTATACAATTACAGTGCTGTCTAAAATCTGTAGTCAAAAATGTAAACGAGGAGTTTCAGTTTTAAATAGATAAAACAGAAATTCAAAATATTGAGTGTAAAGTATAATGAAACTGAATATGAATATTCGGCGTTTATAAATAGCCTTTAAATAAGCAAACGAGTTTCCTCAAGTGTAGGTGTCAAAAACACACTGTATACTGTACAGAAGTGCCTTCACTTCATCTTATCAACTGATTTACTGAAGAAAAGAAACACATTAATTATTCGTCCAGTTAATCAGTTGTTATGATGAGATGAATGCGCTTCTGTGCTATAATTTGTCTGCTTTAAATTCATACCTGGCAAAAAATTTATTTAAAAACTAAGTATCCTGCAAGCAATTTCGTTAAATATGATTACATTTAAAAGAATTCTCAGTGTTAATTAAACGATTCTGAGTAATTATATTATAAGATGTACGTTTTTAATTGCTTTACTTTCTTTATTAAGGCGTTCGTAATGGTCTACGATGTGTGCAGTCCAAACAGTTTTGAGCGAATCCAGCGATATTGGCTCGATACGCTGAATGAGGTAAAGTTACACTGCGATTTAAATTTGGCTTGTTTATGCATTTTCGAGAAATTTTAAAACCGTTTGTAAAGAAGAATTGCTCTATAAATACATACAAAAAATATATAAACTAACAATTTAAAAGTATATTTGGATGAGTTTGTTAAAATCAACACGTTACAGAAGTCCACCAATTCTCACTTAAAATGTGCTGCCTTTTCATTCACATCTTACATTTATAATTTCATTACATATTTCTTGAATGGTTAAGCAGTGCGAGCTTCAAATTTTGAAGATTAGATCGCACCTCATTTCCAGTGGCTAGTATGAAAGTTGTTGAAGCCTTCGGAAGAAAGGTATGAATCCGAAACCAGCCAACAAGAAGACTAAATCGATGTGTACATGGAAATGGTGATCAATTGGATCTTTGCGAAATTGATAGTGCAAAGCAACAATCCGCGAACGAAAATCGCGGAGATTCAAAATTTAATTACATATTTCTCTAATTCTCAGCTGAGGAATGTCAACTCACAGTATAAGGTAACATAGATATCATCCTTCAAGTTGACTCAAACATTGTAGTTCAGTTTAGTTAGTGGAGACACATTAAGAAACACCGTCAACTCATTGTATCTCACTGAAAAGTGCTCTCCTAACGATATCGTAATCAAGTTTTGCTGAGGTTTCTAACATGAGAATGCCCAAACACTATACAGTTACATATATTTCGTCCATATAACTGAGACAGCTTGTGTAGTCCAAGAAAGTTTGAACCACACCGTCGACTCACTACATTTCAAATTGGAGTGCTCTTGTAGATTGATTTAAATTTTTTCGTAGTGCAGATCATTGTGTGTAGGCAAACGATATATTTCCTTTATATAATTAAACGAATATTGGTTGCGTGGGCGGTGATAACAATTACTATAATCAAGGTTGTGGTCTCGATGTAAACACCAGTCCTGTTGATTAAATAAATTTGTCGGTATAAACTAAGAATTTTAAAGTGTAGAAAAGGCAATTCATCCAGTAGAGCGGTTTCGTTCATATTAGGAACTCGTCATAAACTGGCCATAATTTGCCGTGGACAGAGCTCGAACCCGGGCACGTCTGCTTCAGAATCCAGTGCTTTAACCAATGAGCCACTCTGCCGCATTATATATATATATATTTTTATATATAGAATTAAAAATTGTGTGTAGCGTGCGGCAAGGTCGATCAGTGGTTAGAGCACCAGATTCCGAAGCAGACGTGCCCAGGTTCGAGCAACCTGTTTGCGGCAAATTCTGGCCAGTACGTGATGAGTTCCCAATATGGACGAAACCGGTCTACTCAGAATTTTTCCTAGTGCTGTTAAGAACCTTTCAAATGAATTTTAATAGAATAAAATGAATCTATTTGAATATTTAGCTTAATCAAATATTAGTGTTTAAAAAACCGGCATTTTTCTTCAACTCATTTAAATAAAGATTATTTCGAAATGATCATCCAAAGTTAATTTAATCGCTATATATTTTTTCATGTTCCAATTCACGCTTTGTCATTGAAATTCTCAATTTTAGTGATAAATATCATTTTAAAAATCTTTATACTCTCAGAATCTAACATAATGATTATGGCATTTAAATTTTATCTAAAAAAAGCCAAAGACAAAAAATAATTTGGAACTTTTAAATTATGATAATGCTGAGTCTCAGGAATATTTTTTTGAATAGCAGATATGCGAGACGCCGTTTCCATCTTGTTTACTAATTTTTACGGCCTACCTTCTCGCTGTTTAATCGTAGTAATGTGCATTACAGGCCGTAAGTCCTTATATGTTACATTAGTGCGAGAATATGCTCTCTTAAATAATTCCATCGAACTATTATTTCATTTTAAATTTTAGAAAAAAACGTATCAATGAATATAGTCCTTTTTCATTGGACTCCAACTTTATAGGATCGTAATTGGAACGAACAATTACCCGCTAGCGTTAGGCGATGTTCTTATTGAGCAAATTACAAGCCGAATTTTAATTATTTTAATATATTATGGGTTGTGTATCTCTTAACAAAATAAATCAAACAGAACCAGAAGAGCATGTCAAAATCAGCCTGAAGAAAATTTGTTTTCTTATGCACAAATGTTTTTTCTTGCTATCTGGCGACTCATCAGGAGAAGCCGGCACTACTCCACTAGCCGAGTTGGTGTCGAATGCTTTATAACTATGTATTTTCGAAGACAAACCAGATTGAGCCTTGACGTGAATATGTCATTAAAGGATGTAAGTATATGGTTACGTTTCAATAAATTACATAGTTTATCATTTCTCTGCATTCCATGGACATATTGTAGTTTTCCATGCTAATTATCCAACTTACAAGGCATTAGAAATAAAGATATTGTCCGTTGCTAAGCTGAGCGTACTGATGAATCCCTTTATTTCTACGCGAGGTTTTATAATTTTTATACCACTTATCTCGTTTTTATGGTACACAGCTACTTAATTTACCAATGAAAAAGTTATCATCATTTTAATTTACAAAAAAATGATAGGTTAGGATCTGCTTTGGTTGAAATCAGCGAATGAAAGCTAACAGAATTTCTAGAATAAAACTGGTTTATATGTATGCTTTAAAAAGCGAAAATACGGCTCTCGCACATACAATGTATATTTTTTTCATTTTGCAATTGTTCCACATTTCCCGACCAAATATATAGTGGGGTTTGAATGAAATAAAGTATCCTACTAATATTTTGCCAATAAGTACAAAACGCATTTTTGCTGGATATTATAATTATTGCACACGCTGCATTAGGCCTACTTTTGTGGTATCATTCGAATTAACTTGTAACTACGAAATCCTGTATACATAACGAAATTTCAGAGTATTGCAGCAAACTGCAGTCCGTGAATCAAACTAAAATTAATTCATTTTAGAAACAGTGGATGTGCAGCTCTCGCGCAATGTGATGTTTATTACATGTCTACTACATTTGCATAAATAATTGCTTTAAATACCAGCATAAGATATTGTTTGCTTTATTGAATAAATCATACGAATTAGGCGAAATCTGCAAATCGTTCAAATTCGTGATTGCATAGAATTTGGTCAGCCGACATTTTAAGTCATTTAAAATATATGCGGTACTCATAGAAGTGGTAGTCGCATATGTTTACTTTCTATTTTCATTTTGGTTTGATACTCGCTCATCAGTTTGCAGTTGTGCTCTGTTGATGATCATGGAAGGTCGAAACACGTCAGTATGCAAGGCTATTAGTTGTTTTTCTTTGTTGTACTTTTAATTAGAAACATTTTAATTGTTGTTCGACAGTTGGTCAGATACAATGGGATTTGTGTTTAATTCAAGCTTGCAAACCTGGTTTAAAAACTTGTTACCAACACCCGCGCAATCAATTTTTATTAAATTGAATTGCTTATATATGTATATGTGGCCAAAGCTGCAAACAGTTAACGTTCGTGACTGCATAGAAATTGTGTAGCCGACATTTCCAGTCAAGCTCAATGTATGCGAGACTGCTAGAATTGGGAGCCGCACATCTAATTTTGATTTCCATATTTATTCAATGCGGTTTGATCCTCGATAGTCAGTTTGCCATCGTACTCTGATGATGATCATTGAAGGTCGAAACGCGTCAGTGCGTTGCAGCTGGCGGTAGTTTTGTATGTTGTTCGATGACTGGTTAAATACAATGGGATTGGTGTTTGCTTCAAGCTCGCAAACTTGATTTTAAGAATATTTAACTACCTAGTATTATATAAATATATATATATATATATATATATATATATATATATATATATATATATATATATATACGTGGTGAAGGATACAAAATCTTAATGTTTAGGACTGCAAAGAAATGTTGCAGCCGACATTTCCAGTCAATTACAATGTATATGAGACTATTAGAGATGAGAGCCGCATATCTAATTTTTATTTTCATATATATGCAATGCGATTTGATCCTCACTAATCGGTTTGCCGTCGTACTCTGATGATGATTTTGGAAGGTCGAACCGCGTCAGTGCGTGTGACTGACGGTTATTTTCTTAGGTTTTTCGACGACTGGCTAAATAAAATGAGGTTGGTGTTTACTTCAATCTCGCAAACTTGATTTAAAGAATTGTTACCACCACTCAAACCGACAGGAATTAGTCGGTTGAGAAAAGCGTGTAGAAACTTCGTTGCAACTTTGCCACTTATGGTAGCTGCTGCAAAATATGACGTCTGCGAAGTGCATGCCACTTATGAAGCCGCAGTTGTTTGTCATTGCTTACGATCAGTGTTCTGGGTTCGATCAATCTGAGTTTTCGCAAATTTAAAATATAACGCGAATTATGTTCGCGTTACATATCATGTTGCGCATCCATAGACTTTAACGCACTACCTAGTATTTACGCTGTAGTACATTTCTAAAATTATTTTATTTAATTCTATTAATATTCTATGTATACTTTTTCGTTTTTCCATTGTTTTGTTTAGCACTCGTCTGACATGGTGCCCATCTTCTTTGTTGGAAATAAAGCAGACTTAAGCGAAAATCGTCGAATCCGAACAGAGACCGGCAAAAAGGTGACTGAGTTCTTATTTTGTAATTGTTTTATTTAAATACATTTGTAAAATCTTGGTTGCATTAAACTAACATAGATATTCTTTCCTATTCGGCAACCCGTACCTTGTAAAAAATTGTATGTTAAAATCAGCATGAAAAAATGAAGTTAGGAAACATTACCTGATTTTACTGACTAGCTGCGAAACACATGTATTTTATATACAACATGGTTTATTCATTATTCAAATCAAGTTTGTGAGCTTGAAGTAAACACCAATTCTATTTTATCTAACTAGTCGTCTAGCAACATAGCGAAACTACCATCAGTCACACGTACTGACGCGTTTCGACCTTCCATGATCATCATCAGAGTGCGACGCCAAACAGACTCTGGGGGATCAAACCGCAATGAATATGTATAGAGAGCAAAATTAGATATGCGGCTCTCACCTCTAGTAGTCTCGCATAAACTTTTCTTGACTGGAAATATCGGCTGTACGAGTGGTTGACCGTAGTTTTGTTATGTTGTTCGACGACTGGTTAAATACATTAGGCTTGGTATTTACTTCAAGATCGCAAACTTGATTTGAACAATTTTTGCCAACACCCGAGCAATCATTGGATGTTTAATCTATAATTAATCCTTATTTTAGTATATCCCTCTGGTTCTTATTTAATTAATTTTTTACTAAATACTTCATTAAACTTGTCGTTTTTTCTCGGATATATACAAATTGCTTCTCCAATTGTATAACCCATGAATTTATTATTTTTTACCTTGCTTATTAGCTATTTGGATAAATAGAGTTTAGAATATTTTTTAAATTGCGACTCATTTGAATGAAGTCGGACTAATTTTAGAAATGTAAATAAATAGTATCTGTAAATTTATCATATAACTTTTACTCAGAACAAATTTTATCCAGCGAAATTATTAATAACAATTCTCTTTCGCCAAATATATGATTCTTCAATTCGTTAAAGCAACAATTGCTCAACGAATTAAGTAGAGCGGACTGGCCGATTACTAAAGCAGCTCATAATGTGATTGATGTTTACTTAAAGCTCGCAAACTTGATTTAAAGAATTGTTACCATCACACTCAATCAATTGTTGTATACTTGTTTTTCCTATATATTTGTGTCAAAAGCTACAAAAACTTTAATGTTCGTGACTGCATAGAAATTGTGTTGCCGACATTTCCAGTAAAGTACAATATCTGCGAGACTATTATAGGTGAGAGTTGAATATCTAATTTTGCTTTCCATATATATACATTTAGGTTTCATCCTCGCTCGTCAGTTTACCGTCATATTCTGATGATAATCATGGATGGTCGAAACATGTCAGTGTGTGCGACTGGTGGTAGTTTTGCCATGTTATTCTACGACTGGTTAAATACTATGGGATTGGTGCTTACTTCAAGCGCGTAAACTTGATTTAAAGAATAAAGTAACCAATCAGTGTAAATATAACTGAAAACACGCAATAACCGAAAATGAAGCTTAAACCCTGAATATTGGACTGGAAATGAAGTCCCGGAAATTCGGAAAAAAATCGAAAAACCTAATTCAAATACATTTCCTGACAAGCGGTATTTTGACGGCTTCAAAGTCACGAGACCAATGAGAACCCGTCAATCAATGAAAAAAATAAACTGTGCACCTGGAAATGTAAAAGAATCAAGATTTACCGACCAGCGATTGCTATCAATTGTTCCGCAACTGTCAATTGTCGTATCAGCTCTAACAAAGACAGCATTTACGCAAACGTAAAACTGTCTAGAATATATTTTTGTGATATGAGGTAGGTATGTAAAATTAAGCAACCTGCCTTAGAACACGGTTATTAGCTTCGTCGGCCGCGTATACAACGCCAATACCAACCACAAATTTACCGTTAAAAGTTTCCTCTCGACGAAGTGTCATCACATTATTTATGAGCGGACAAGTTTCGTGCCGCTGTACATCTTCTTGAGGAAGGCTAATCATTAGTTTTTGCAAGGTGGTTATTTGCTTCACCACCTTGTTGGCAATTCTCGTCGTTTATAAACGAAGAGTAAAGTCAGCAAATCTGGGCATTGAGAGAATTAGCTTCATCCGCAGCGTACATAAATATCAACACAAACTAACAGGATGATGCCGCATCTGCTTTCAAAAGATAACCATCACTTCAACACAAAGCCGAACGGATTTTACTCTTCGTATAAAGTCAATAACAGGCATCAAGTTTGTGTTGTAACGCAAAATGGAACGATAACTTTAGTGATACTATAGCACGGTGTCAAAGCTGCTTCCTCATAGTATCCCAATTGAACCCCTACTGTAATGGTCTTCTCTTGTTGGACCACAACAAATTTCTCCGTCATCGCACGGCCGACTTGTTATCATATTTTTTATCCTGTTCTGTAGGTCAATTTTCGTTCTAGTTGAATTGGGCTAAATGCATCATCGTTAGACGAGAATGGGCCTACAATATTGAACACAGGCTATGCGGACCAGTTGGTTATAGGATTATTGAGCAATTTTTGGTAGTTCAACAGGTGTTGACCACTACACTAAATGCTATTGAATACTCTTCAATAGTTACCGGATAGCGCTAAGAGAATGGCGTTCTGAGCAGTAACTGCATTGGTTTACGTAGACACTAGTACTTTTATTAACAGCGTTTACTTTGGTAAATGCAGCCACTGTTCGTAATGGTCCACTTCAAATGTTTTGCAGTTAAATACTGTTTGTTGTGAAGAGCTAATATATATGCAAGTATGTATTAGGTGTTGCGAACCTAGTAACAAATTAGTTCAGTCGTGACCCAGAAGGATAAACCAAAGACAGCATGAACGGAAAATATAATCTCATTCAAATTCGTTTCGTGCTTACTGGCGACTCATCAGTAGGAGCCGGTATTACGCCCTTTATCCACTATATATTTCGTCAAAGAATGTGGAATAATAGGACGGTACAATATTATATATATATATATATATATATATATATATATACTCTCTATATATATTATAGAGTGAGTTAGCGTTGAAGTCACATTGTCGTGAACTATATGATGTTAAGCTTCCACTATTGCGGAGTTTACACATTCGTCTAGAGGATTTTACCGTCCTGTATTCCACATTTTCTTTATTCAAATATATAGTGGTTAAAGGAACGTAATAACAACTCATGCGATGGTACCAGTAGTACGAAGCGAATACGCTCAGATTACTTCCGTTCATACTGACTTTGGTTTATCCTTCTGGTCACAACTGAACTAATTTGTTACTAGGTTCGCAACACCTAATACATACTTTCAAATGTTTTGGTTTGATTCGTTCTTTCCTGCCATTATGGGCGGCACCGCCTTTCAACTTCAAAATTTAAGTAGCCAGGTACACGAGAATTACAGTCAAATTACCTGGTGTATCGGCACTATCACGCTCTGCGCAGTTTCTTTTTCGTAAGAGACAATACATACGACCAACAGAGAACTTGTGACCATGGTCGTATGATCGGCTCGTAGCCTTTGTGCGAGATTTTCCTCCGTTACCACAATCAGGCATTGCCTATGAATTTTTAGCATTAGCTTTGTTCTTGAATATAGCATTGACAAATTAGTCAATCATAGAGTTTTAGAAAGTTTTATTGCTACACACAAGTGGGGCAGAACATAGTGCTAACGCATTAGTCGAATAAGTAATTTTTTTAAAATACTGCTTCTGTTGGCTTAGTAAATCAGTCATGCGACATATTACCTGATTTTCGGATTGCGTACCGAAATATTTGAATCCACTGTCATCATGATTTTTGCAGATATTTCGGGCTCCAATTACGGAGCCCTTTTTCAATGCCAAACACATCACACACTTAGTTGACAATCAATATGTCAAGTGGAAATATTAATTTAAACCGCCTCATTTATACTTGATTTTAGATCTCTTAAGCATAACGTTTTTTTATAAAAATATTAGGAAAGTGTATGTTAAATTGGTTTGTGTATGTGTCTACATGTGTACACTCTTCGCAATGAGATTACAGTGATATAATGACAATTAATGACAACTAACTAGATAAGCGTACGTCATGCCTGTGTGTATGTGTTCTCGTTTGTTTTGAATTGAGGAGTAATCAGTTAATGCAAGTGTACACTCATCTCAGTGAAATTACAGCGATTTGGCAACATCTGACTATTCACTGGATAAGCGTGTTTGTGTGTATGTGCGTGAGCGTTTACTTAAAACTAATAGCTAATCTGTTACATGTAATTACAGGCACGTGTAACGGTCATACAAATAAAACTAAAATGATAACTGTCATTTCCTAGCTGCACACGTCAGACCTATTTTACACTTACTTTTCTAAATGAAGTAATTACGAGTGGCATTTCGGTGAGGAGGGGGCATGACACTATTAATAGAGTAAATAATTAATAGGTAGTAAAATTAAATTAGAAACGGATAAAGTGTTTCAATAGGGTAGAAAGTTAAATTAAACGGTACGTAAAATAAATTAAAAATTGCCTGATAAAGAAGATACTAGTAATAGTGCAAAGAAAATAAAATAAAAATAAACCTTGCCATCATGTATAGATAAATGTATGTTAAAGGCGCTACACTAACAACAAGTAATCAAGGATAAAATAATCAAAATAAATTAGGCGATATTGAATTAATCAATCTCCACCTCTGTAAGTTAATATCAGTCCAGTGTTCTTATTCTTTTACTTGAGCGAGTTTCTGATTCTGATTCTGATTCGTACAATCTTCGTTTT
>JAQBSW010009606.1:0-28005 GCA_029291075.1 Eudiplozoon nipponicum
AATTGTTGAAAGCAGTCTCAGAAACGAATAACTTACGTTAGGTCCATACCGTACAAAAAAATCAGTGGACGGAACGAAACGAACAAACATTTGCTAGAATGAGTTCCAGACTATTGCTTACGCTACTTTTCATGGCATGCTGTTCAGTGATACTGAGTGGAGCAGAACAAACTGGCGGTGAAATCAAACAGTCAGACAGTAATATAGACAAACCAGGATCTTCTAAAGGTACTGAGCCTCGTGGAAAACCCAATAAAGGCTTTGATAACAAAAACGAAAATGCAAAGAAAAAGATGAAACAAGGCAATAAACAGAAGAATAGCCAAAAGAATAAGAAGAACCAACAGTAATATTATAAACGTACATTTAAGCACGAATGATTATAATGAAGATATAAATAATGTTTCTTTTAATTAATAATAAATATATTTTTCCATAAAAATCCTTTTTATAACCGACGATATACCTGGACTACTGCAGGTACGCGTGTTTCAAGATTAAAATTATTTTTTCAGATCAATCTATTAATGTATTGCTCAGAGTACACAGGATAAAGCCTTTAAGCCAAAAAAGAATAATTTATAACGAATTAAAAAGATTCTTCTTAGATGTCAAACACAGCGGCCTCAATTAGTGATAGGGGCCCAATGACATAAAGATTGCAGATATTCATTGAACTATTTGAGTAACAACAATGGCCCAATGCAACTCACTGGGTGTCTGATGGTAAGATTTATGATCTATAATACAAGAGGAAGAGTCGCTTAACGCTTCAATTTTCTCTCTGTTTGGATGCAGTGCATTTTTCCATTCCATTTGATGAGATTTGTTTGAGATTTGCCAGTTGTCAGGCTGTATATTTCCATGCTTACGCGCGAATATATCAATTCAAATTGAAAAATGCCCGATCAGGTATTACAATATCTAATAATGAAAATAATCCGGAATGATTCGGAAGACTTTATTTGTGGGTTCGTGAAATAAAGTATGCAAAAGGAACTTGTAAATCCAAGTAGTATCTGAAAAAAGATTTCTGTTAATAAATTGTCTTGTATATTAAGCGTAAATTATATAGACACATAAAATTACATACACACAGCACACATACATACATGCATTCATTAATACATACAAACAAACAAACATACATGCATACATACATACATACATACATACATATAAAAATACAAACATATATAAAAAATAGATACACACATAGACTAAAACATAAAACACATGTTTACAAACGTAATGCATACATAAATACATCCCTTTATACTTTATATATACATATTTACATTAATAAGCACAGAAGTATATGCAGGTACAATTTGCTGTTTTGGCATATTTTATTTATTTCAGTGTTTGATGTCGAAAACGTTTACCCAAGCCTTTGCCTATCTACTACAAATTCGTCGTACCACAGACATTTTATTATATATAACATCACATTTCTTCTAAATAGCGACAATAATTTGCTCTTATAATTTAGTTGTACCTAACATGAAATTGGGCGGGCCTGTTTTGTACACAAAATTAAAATAAAACTATTTTATTTTACCGGTGGAATAGTGAGGTTAACGTACATTCATTAAGTTTACAGACCAAGCATAACAGCCATACCTCAGCAATTAATGCCTAGTGTCTCGCAGCCGCTTTAATGGTGCGTTGTCCTTTTTTCACTATAATATTAGTTAAGATTCGGTGACTACTTTATGTAACATATCGAGCAGTCATGTTCAAGAAACTTCATGGAATTCGACATCTCCGCCTCAGTCAACCAATAGTATTTACATAAACCTGTCCAGTATTATTTGGATAACAATAATTCATCTAGCAATACACTTTAATTTCGGTTTAATAGCATATTTAAGATTGCATCTCAAATAAATCTGTAAACAAATTCTCTCTTATTAGTCTACACTGCGATTCAAGTACTCAAAAAACAATTTATCCAGTAAATGGAACGAAGAGTTAATAATCGCTAATAATAGTCCAATGGCCAAGCATTGTGTAACAAGGTTATTCATTTCGATGTCACTATTTTCATTCGGAATATTTGGATATTAATTCGTGATTATCATATACAGTCCACAGTTGATTACCCAAACTTTATAAAATTGATGCAGCAAGTGTGAATTTTTTTCAAAATGATTGATTTATAATAATTATTGACGTTTCAATAACCAAGTGTGCATATTGATATGCGTTCATAGAGATTCCACTGATTTGCGTGCAATATCAGTTCTATTAAGCTTACCACATATGTATGCAATGCTATGATTCCATTGAGACACGTGGGTTTACCAAAAAAGTTTAGGTCAAAATCAATTCATGTTATTTAATACAATTCTTTTCAGCTTAGGCGGTCAATTTTATTCTTTCGGTTATGAAAAATCCCACATACAATATAAGACTGTCGTAAAACAGTTCTTATTTACTATTTTAATGCTATTTGTATTACTTTGATGACTAATCTCAATCAAATGATAAGAATAATCAATTTGTGATCTAAGTATAAATAATATATTTGTATATTAAAATACTTGTACTTTACACACTTTGGGTAGTGTTGTGTGCAACCCAACATTCTCAGATAGTTTCTTTAAATCATGTTCGCGAGCTTCATACAAACACATTGTGTTCAACCCCTCGCACAGCATCGCAAAACTACCGTCAGCTGTGGGATTGTATAAATACAACGGAATTGGTGGTTACGTGAAATTCGCAAACTTGATTTAAAGTGATGTTGCCACTATCCGCGCAAACAATGATTATTTAATGGTACACATTGTTATGCACATTCACTAAATCATACATACTGGGTTCAAATATCTTTGTGTATGAGTCTTATCATTTTTCGGATATAAATCAACATTAACTACGATATCATGCATTAATGACTTCACCCCATTGTAACATACTAGTTAGGTATTATTTTTATTTTGGTATATGCTTGCGTATTATTTAACTATTTATATGTCCTTTCAATAGAGTCAGACTGATACATCGGAACTAGTGACATTCCGTAATCCACCTTCATGTAATGAAAAACGCAATTAGTATTCAAGTTTATATTTATCTTGCTTGTATTTTTTCTGTAAAGTTATGATAACATCCATTATCAGACTTGCTCTACCTGATGTGAAAGATAAAAGTCAACTGCAATCTGCATCTAACGTTATACATAATTGTAATTGTTTTTCTGGAAAATCATATGTAGGCAGTTGCAATAGAAGATCAAATTCACATATAAATCACATTAATGAAAAATTAGATTAGTTTTGCTCGAACCTCTACAATGAAACCTATGTCATTCTGTAAAAATTGCGACATGCCAACAAAGCACTTGTTAATTTTAATTAAAACTAGGTTTGTTGGTATGCTTCCTTATTTGGAAGTGATTTGAACAAATCGACGCTTTCAAGACCTGTGCAAGCAAATAAATTCGGCCGTGCACTGGCTTTACAATAGGGTTTTCCAAGTCCAGCTTAATATTGTGCAAATTATGTTTCCTCTTTTTAAACATTTTGGATCAAGAAATTTTGAGTGATTGGTAATATGGATTGCTTTTTTATCCAATCAGAACTTCTTTTAAAAATTGATATTATTGCTTGCGCTGCCCTGTCATAATGTAAATTGATTTCACAATTCTTTTGATAAGATAGAGCGAAAGCGCTACTGCGTTATTTTAAATATATTTTAACCTCCTATAGGATAATAACCGCTCTTTGAATTGGACGAATAATTATGACTAAGCTTAGTTTAAATTTTGCAGACGTTGCGCCATTTAATTGGCACCTGGGATGATCTTGTTTTTAGTGATCTCTTGATTGTATCAAATGTTTAGAAACTACGGTTATCTAGTTTAAGTTGGTTCTCAGTAGGGTATATTGAAGATATAATGCACGAATACAATCTGCTGAAATAATATTATGTACACAAGGTCAATAAATGAACAAAATCAGCGAGCTCTTCGGAAAACAAATTTTCACTTTTCCAATTTATTTGACAGTAGCAATTACAGTAGACTCTCACATACATTTAAAATCATCAACGTGCAAAAACAAAGCTTCATAGTCCTTAATTAATTCTTCTGCTTAGTTATATCAAAGTTACACTTGTATAAATCCCAAATAAATGTTGCTATTATATTTAAAAGCAAATATCATCTAACAGATCTACCACAATCAGTCTAATAAAATCGCAATTTCAAATTAGAAATGATGTCATCTTTTAATCAAAGCTTTATGAACGACATCTTAGCTATTTGGATAACCATGGCAAACAAATTTTAAATCAAGATTTTGAGCTTGATATAAACATCAGTCGAATTGTAGATAACCAGTCGTACAACATAGAAAAACTACCGTAAGTCACACGTACATACATGTTTTGATCTAACATGATCATCGTCAAAGCACGATGGCAAACTGACTAATGAGGAACACACAACTATGCATGAACAATATATAGAAAATGAGATATGCTGTTCTCACCCCAAGTAGTCTCAAATATGCCGAACTGTACTGGAAACATCAGCTACACAGCCAAATACAGTGTATGTGAGACTACTCGTGTGTTCCAAACTTCTTATTTGATTGGTTTTTTTATCTAAGTTAGACAGTTTTTCATTTTGCATTGATGATAATCCTACAAGGTTGAAACGAATAGGTACTTATGGTTGGCGATATGTCTGCCACGTTGAGGGACAGGTTAGATAGAATTTGATCAGTGTTTATGAAGATCGAAAACATTATTTTTTAAATGTTGACCAATTGCCTTACAATTTCCTGTTTTAAGTAGATGTAAAGAATCGAATTTTTACCGTGCAGAAGTCATACTTTAAAATTAAATATTGTTAAAACAAAATAAATTTTGCGCGACAAGACTTTGCAAACTTAACCGATTTTTTCTATTTTAATTTATAAATCTATTTTTTGTCAATCAATTTTCTGATTAATTTCATTCTCATATGTTACTTTGTTATCTTTGTTTTGTTTTAACTTCATTGTATCTGATAATTTAGTATATTTATTTCATGTAACATCTATTACCAATCGTCATAATTTATCAATAGATTACAGGGATCTATCTCACTGTGAATAATTTTTTTATGACCATTACTTATTTGAATTTTACATCCTTATAAATCTAAAATTTTACACCAAAAATTTCAAGTATTTTTTAATGGAATTCGCTTAATATTGTTGAATAAACATTTACCCTTGAGTACTTAATATTACATTGAAGGAAAAACACCAGCTAACTCTCAAAGTGATATTAGCTGAGAGACGCACCAAAAATGAAATTAACAGTTAATGGCTGTAGTTTCAACTATATGCAATTCTACTTAACTTAATGCGTAATAATTACACACACACAAACATGAACACATATCCGACGCACGCCTAACTAGTGCTACGCCATTACTTGACATTAAGTCAGTCAATAATAAGCTTAAATGAACTTTTTTAAACAAAAGTTCCAACTTGATATACATATTATTTAAATCAAGAATGCGAGCTTAAAATGACAACCAAGCCATTACACTTGTCAGTATAAACTAAGCGTTGTATAAAAAATACAATTCAACCAGGAGACAGATTTCATTTTTGTTGGGAAGTAGTCACGTACTGTTCAGAATTTTGCCGCCGACGGAACCTAGACGCATTTGCTTCAGAGCCAATGACATTATCCGCTGCGTTATCCTGCAAGTTTTCATTAATACAATAATGGGATTTCTTTCAGGTGAAGCATATTTGGAATGTCTTCAGACTTAAAGATCATATTATCGAGCTCCAATCTGTCATTGTGTAACAGATACCACGCTAAATTGTAAAAACTGTATTCAGCCATCAATTTTAATAACTAAACACTCCTTGATTGCACGAGTAGACAGTAATTTTACAAAAATCTAGGTTGCGATATTGATATAAGTACCAATCCAATCATGTTCACATTTGCCAGTGTTAAATAAACATATTATACATTATTAAAAGCAATTCATCAAGTAAACCGGTTATGCGTTACTTTAAGAGGTCCCAGTAATGACGCAACTGGTCTACTGAATGAATGGCCTTTGCCACCTTATACAATACTTACGAAATAATGATAAATGTAAAATTAACGGACTGGTATTAATATCAAACTCATGACACCGATTAAAATAATTGCTATCAGCACTCGCGCAATCAATGATGGATTAATTCCAGGTATCTTCAAGTGAATGTCAATTCACTCGGTAGCGTGGTTCCTGTTTGATGACAGCATAGGGGTAGCTATTTAGAGCTTTATGCCCAAATAGATGCCAAAAAGGCTTCGTCTAAAGGAAACGCAAGCCAAAATATAAGTTACTAAATGATTGATAATTATGTGTAGTGTGCGGAAGGGTGGTTTAGTGAATAGTAACAAACTCCGAAGCCAAAGTTCCTTGGTTTAAGCTACGTCCGCAATAATATTTCTGACAATATTTGAAGAGATTACAATAAGGACGAAGCCGATCTACACGATTTGTTTCAATTGTCACTCTATATAATAAATAGTTTAAATTGAAAAATAATTCGATTGGTGTTTATATCAAGCTAGCAACCTTGATTTAAATAATAATTATGACAGCCGTATAGTAAACGATTGTTTTGTAGTCTGACTTTCCGGTTTTATCAACGCATTTGCTCAGATAGAACAAAAATCAATTATTTACAGACTCGCTCGCTTTGGAAGACATGCCGACTCGGCCCATGCAAATATCCGTTGTCGTTTTTACTCCAATTTTACGCAAAGCCAACTAAGAAATCTCAAATAGATGTAAGTAAACTGTATCAGCCGTCTTTCTATAAAATTATTATTCTTTCCTAAAATCGATGCTGTCTGATTCGGATGATGCAAATTCGACCTAGCATTTGACGACAATAAGATCCGCTAAGCACATTGGAAGCAAGCATTTAAACGATCTCCCGCTCGTGAGTTAAGGAGAATACCGAAGACAATGCTCCGTTCAAATAGAGATCCGAAGCCAATAAGGCGTAGATAAGGAAGAATACTGTCGCCCATTCATAGTGTAGATGGTGTGCATTCAGTTTTTCTACCAACTAAAACTGTTGAACACTCTCTGCCCAGGTGTCAGTAAACAGTTTCCTTAATCAATGAAACCTGCGCATCGCATTTATTTACACTCGCTCTTATTCTCTCCCTACACAATAATAATAATAATAATAATAATAATAATAAGAAGAAGAAGAAGAAGAAGAACAAGAATAATAATGAAGGAACATTTAATTCAAAGGAAAACACAGCGAATGAATAAGTGTTTGAGATGGGGTAGTTTTAAAATAGATGGAGATATCGGCACTAGCCTGTTCTTCAAATCACCGAGACGGCACATTATAATGCAGACGAATACCCCTATGTATATCGCATGAATTACGGTAGGCCTTTGCAAGATAGCAATGATGGTCGATACGTTTCAAGCAACTGGAACGAATTCTTAACACAATATACCACGAGATACACTGTTAAACGCGTCACAAATTGGTCACCAATAGCCTTAAATGGATGTGCTATCGATTAGATGTAGATTTGCGATGTTTAAGACGAAAGATTGCAAGCCCTATTTCTAACTTTAAAGATTGTTCGAGATGAGCATTTGATATTGTTTATACGGGAATTCTTTCGGGAAACGGGACTAATGTAGCCAACAAAGAAAATCTTACTGCGAAGCGTTTAGCTCATCGATCTAGCAATAAGATTGTTACGATCATTTAGTTTTGCGAACAATTTCTTTTCTCGGGTCAGTTGCGCAAATATGTTGTAACAAATAACGGTTTTTACTTGATTCCAAGGCTCTTTCATTTTCGTCAGCCTTTCCAAGCATACATAGTTCATGATCAGCTTTCAGATCACACTTTATTTGGGGTCTAATAGATCCACGAGTATATTTGTAAGTTTTCTGCTACAGTTGAGCTTTTTACCAATGAAATATTGACAGTTCTGCACAACTAATCAATAGTCATTCCTCATCATCGTTGTGAACTGAGCTTAAAGTGTGACCCTCATAGAAACAAAATTCTACTTCAATTAAGCGCCTAATTTGTGAATTCATGTTACACATAACCAAGACAATAACTAAGTCTATTGTTAGTCTTAGTAGAGAACTCAGGTCAGATTAGATGGCATCCATGATTTCTTCTACATTGTATTCGATGAAATTGTATGCCGGTGCTAGAAAAAACTTTGATTCGTATTGCTGGCATCGGTTTTGATGGACATCGTTGAGCGTATCACACAAAGTTGAATGTTTATGGCTTGAAAAAATTCCTTGGTACCAATAGTTAAAATTCAATAACGCGCAGATAAGCATGGTGCATTCAGCTCTGTAATGCTCGTAGAATACTGCACTCTGATTTCACATAAGCAACATTAATCAACATATCCTATATCATGGTGCTAAATTTGTTTTAATATTCGCAAAATAAATGCGCTGACATGAATACCTATCTCAGATGTAACGAATTGTGACGGATACGAAATATTTTAGATATTAGGCCATACGCCATTTATGGAGAAACTTATTTTACTTTACTTTACTGCGGCTGACTCCTTTTAGAGGATAAGCTGGAGAAACGCGAGCATTTCACTATGCCTTAAAGGTTGTGGTTTCTATGCATCTGCACGCGAAGTTTGCTTATACGCTTGAGAGACTGCTCATTATAGAGGATGATTTTTAACGCTTAAAGTTATTCTACAACCGTTATATTACAGTGAACCAATTATTAATAACTTTTGTATTGCTGTACACGATAATGATGTGCCTGACAAGCCTACTCCATTCTTGGCACACAAATAAAGAACTTTGAATTGTAATGTTGTGATATACTGGTATATCTATGCTTAGTATACTCAGACAAGATCCCATAATTAAACAATGGTTTCATTCTTATTTGACAACCTAGTTTGGCTATTTTGTGCGAGTGGTAAATGTAGGTGGTTGGTACTACTCTCAAGCTCACAAACTTATTCTAAATAAGTGTATCACCTGCGTAATCGGACAACTTATTTGTAAAGCTACTTTAAGTGAGACGATTACTTGGAACTTTTTTATGCATGATTACACAGAAATTGTGCAGACGACATTTACAATCCTTTACAATGCATGATAAACTACTAAGAAGTGAGAGCAGCATATGTGCTTTTCCATACTTTATATATCCTTTAATAATCGATGGAAGTTAGGCAGATTTTTACTCTGACGACGACAATGCAGAGTCAAAGAACATCAGAACCTGTGACTGATACACCGAGGTTTGGGTTAATCACAATCTAGTGAAACTGGTGTCATGAACTTAGACGCATACTTTAGAAGCCACTTAGTTTTGCGTGGTGTTGTCATCCTGCGAACTTAGAGGTAGTTCGATCTGATATATATATATATATATATATATATATATATATATATATATATATATATATATATATATATATATATATATATATATATAATGTAAACATCAAGAATCGTACCCAACTGATTTACATATCTTTCTCAATCAAGCATTTTAATCTAGTGCAACAAAAACAATGGATATACTTACTAACCTTAGTTGACAGAACAACAGGGCAATTTGACCACTCACACATGAACACTCTGTTAGCGTGAACCTGACGAATGTGAGCCACCAAATTACGTTTTAATGTGAACGCAACGATTGAATCATTGGGCAACTTATCCCAACAATGAGTAATTTCGCAACGCCTATTAGCTTCTGTAAGACAATCCAGATCGTGGCTATCATTGCAGGGAATTGAAAAGCATTTTTTATCAACGGACGCGTTATCAGTTACGTCATGATCCAATTCGGCTTCGTTTTTATTTGAAGTTTCCGCGATTCCTTCATGTCCATTTTGAGACTCAACAACTTTTGTAGGAGTTATGTTCATTGGTTCATAGCAAGATGATTTAGGCGTTAAGCAGTATAAAATGTTGGACGCGTTAGAGTCTGTAAGTGTCCCACAAGCTTCAGGTGAACAGAATTGACAGATAAATCTTCGCTTTGGGATACGTCGTTTCACAGCTGTACTGCAGCGCAGTGGATTGACAAGGGAAATGCATTCAGATTGGCCCTGATTAGTGTTGCTGCTACACTCTGCTGGACAACACGAGTACTTATTTATTCTGACATCTCTGTGTTTTTTTACCTCCGGAAAAAATTGACCCATATCTTCGCCTGGCTGAAGTTGAGAATCAGATTCAGAATCAGTGTAGTGAGTCAACTCGTGTTCAGCTAATGCGGCTGGTCGTTGAAAACGTTTATTGCAACGATAGCAGACGAAAGCTAAGCAAAACAATAAATAAAAGCGTATCAAACTGACATTAGTGAAATCACATTAAAACTAGCATTAAGTTAAATTACATGGACAGGATCATTTTCCGAAACTAGCATGAATAAATTAGAATTTAATCCACGAACACGTATCAAGAAACCTGTTTACACATCGGTAGGAGGCAAGCCTAGAGCTCATCCTATATTCTTTGTACTGTAGGACAGATGATCGATACACATTGGAGTAACATCAAAGTCAATTTTACACCTACAAGGCATTTATAGTGCGACTTAAAATCAGACACGCAAAATAAAATATACAACTAAGGTGTTAAGTGCGCAAACTTCAGTAAGAATTTCATAGTCAGACCACGATGATCAGTGGTTTCAAATGTATAGTGGCAGAAGTAAGCCTTGCATCGTAAAATAAGATGCATCTGACAGTTGGCGCACTTCAACTTTGGGTAGGTTAACATCTAAGTGCAGAGAAACCTAATATAAAATACGCACAAAGAATATGCGATTTAACACAGGCAAGTATGAATATTTTGCAATTTAGTGTGGTAATGAAGCATACGTTTTTCAAAGCTGTGCTGCATCAAAATAAAAACAACATGTCCGCGTCAAAATGAGTACAGTTTTATCATATGCATCTAGCTCCATATGAAACAGCATACCGTTTAAGTACGCAATATCTCATACACACATGTCGAAATGTTATTTATTCACAACTAAATTCATCAGATATTAAATATACTTAAGTCTTTTTTTCCTAATAAGGTATTTTTCAACCGTCTGGATTTCCACCAGAAGTATTGCTACACTCATCAACTTACCAAGCAATTTTAGAGTAAAAGAGTAAACAATACGTAAAATAATTCCCTTGGCTTGATAAGCCAAATCGTATACCTGGTTTTGGATGTACAGCTGCCATATGCCGCCGCAGCTCAACAAAAGTATTGAAAAGTACTTTTGAATGGCTGGTATTATCCGATAGCGTTGGTTGCTGAAAATCCGGCTGACATGTGAGAGCCACCGACTGGTCATTCAAAGAAGAAGCATCAACCAATCTATTGGGAGTTATGCAAATAGGACAGGGATAGCCATGATGCTTCTGGGCATGTCGTTCCAATTTAGAACGAGTCGGAAAGGCCTTAGAACAGCGCGAACATTGATGATTTCGACTTCTACAAATTAAAAGAACAGAAAAGGAAAATAAGATGACGTGGGCTGCATACTAAAAAGTCTTAAATGTGTTGTATCTTGGGCGCGCTGCCATTTATTGCTTTTACAGGAAAATTGACGACACTCGTAAGTCGGTTAAATCAAGTTTTTTTTCGTATTGATTTATAGATTCTTACTTGTCCCTGAAGCCGTCCATCAGCTGCTTGTCAGGAAATGACGTAGAAACCATATTTTCCCAAATTGTTTCCGAATTTTCGACACTTCATATCCAGCCTCATCTTCAGAGTTGATAAAATACTCACAGGGATAAAACAAATCTATTTATATTTATTTGTCTTCCTGTCCTAATATCCAGTCTTCATGCCTATTCTCGTATTCTCACATGTATACACGAAAATATCAGCATCACCTCACACAGATACAACAACCAATACAAATAAGCATATGTATTCTAATCTAAAGTATTGTTCTAGCGTTTGTACAAGAACGAACAAAGGAGCCCACAACAACGAATTTCATTTTTAATTTAAATATCTGTATCAAATCTACAAACACACATATATATATATATATATATATATATATATATATATTTAGATATCCATACCGTTTTAATTAACACAGTATTCTTATAATTAGGAAAACAACACAAATAACAAAGTGGATAAAGACCATTTATTTCGTGAATACTAAACATCTCTTATACAATCATACATATTTATACAATCATGACAAGATCTCAGACATCACTTCGCAATACTGCGAGAATGACCTTTACATGCAAACACACATACACAACACAAACACAAACGCATACACACTCACCTACTAGTCAAAACCAGAAACAGCAGTAATAACGAGTCAGATTTGTCACCAATAACATAACCAATTGACAACCCAAAATGTATAAATATGTATGATTGTATAAGAGATGTTTAGTATTCACGAAATAAATGGCCTTTATCCACTTTGTTATTTGTGTTGTTTTCCTAATTATAAGAATATATATATATATATATATATATATATATATATATATATATATATATATATATATATATATATATATATATATATAATTACATATAAAAAACAAGGTGAGTTCACACGATTTACTTTTGATACATAATATATCAGCAATACGTATATTTATTTATTATCTATTTATTTATACCCACATTTTATATATAAATATACAATTATATATATATATATATATATATATATATATATATATATATACGTCTACACACTATATCGTATGCATATTGAGATAATCATATAAGCAACAATGTGAGTTCTTTCAACCTCTTATATAATTATCTATTTATGCTCTACAATTATATTATATCACCCGAACTAAACTTGTTCGGTTTACAATCTCAAATTCATAGTCGTGGTCTCTTAGTTGGATTTATTGTTAACTCTGGTTCCTCCAATCCACGCTTGCTGACATTTGAGAAGGCTTCATTAAATATGGGACCTAATGAGTTTTCTAAATATGTAACATTCATGACTTTCATTCCTGACTTTATTTCAATTGATTCCCTAATCAACCTGGTTAATCTATTTCAGTTACATAATACAATATGTTTACATACATCCCAGTTTATCTAATGACCTGTCTCATTTGAATCCCTAGCTAGATTTAATTTATGACTAAGTCAATATTCTCATACCGTTTTATGTTTCCTTCTACGTCCCTTTATTGGACGCATAGATTCATATAAATACCTGAGTTTGCAGTCTTTAGAAGTTTTTTTTCTAACTGATTCGGTAGCTTATTGTCTATAGTAAATGATTATCTTAATACTGTTCTTATGTTGTATTTTGTTGATGTCCTAATTATTCTACTTAATCTGGAATCTGATAGAACCAGAGTTCTGTGTTTAACTTCATTTTGCTTTTATAAATCCTTTATATGTTATGTCTGGTTTATATTTCCATTAAAACTTCATAGCTTCTTGCTTAAGATTTTATCAATTAATTTTACCAGATAACCATTTATCCTGAATATTTCTATCAATATCATCAGTTCTTTGTCTCTATATTTTAAATCCACTATTTTAAGACTTCTTATTATCATGGATTTTAGAAGGCCTATTTACATACCAAAAGGGATGATTAGAGCAGTAATTCAGTAGGTAATCTATCTTTCCTATAAAAATCTTTTTCAAATATCTGACCCATTCAAGTATGTATTAGGTGTTGCGAACATAGTAACAAATTAGTTCAGTTGTGACCAGAAGGATAAACCAAAGGCAGCATGAACGGAAAGTATAATCTCATGCAAATTCGTTTCGTGCTTACTGGCTACTCATCAGTAGGAGCGGGTATTACGCCCTTTAACCACTATATATTTGGTCGAAGAATGTGGTATAATAGGACGGTACAATCCCCTAGACGAATGTGTATACCTGCAATAGTGAAGCTAACATCATATAAAGTCTACGACAATGCGACTTCAACACTAACTCACACAATATAATATATATATATATATATATATATATATATATATATATAATATATATACTGAATCTGTAAAGGATATTTACGCAATGGCTATTGTGCAAGTAACCGATACCTACATTATTGTACCGAAAAGGTACATGGTACCAAAACTATGGTTTCCGAGTCGGTACATGATACCAACCTGATGGATAACAATTTATGCTAAAGTTCACCGAAATTGAGAATTACAACAATATCTGAACATCTGTTACTCCAGTAAATCCATACACTCTGGCCCTGATCGATATCAGTTATCACATGTCGCGGTAAGCATGACATCATTCAATTCAATATATTACAGTTAAATACTGTTTGTTGCGAAGAACTAATATATATGCAAGTATGTATTAGGTGTTGCGAACCTAGTAACAAATTAGTTCAGTTGTGACCAGAAGCAAGTATGTATTAGGTGTTGCGAACCTAATTTTGTGAACTAATTTGTTACTAGGTTCGCAACACCTAATACATATTTGCATATATATTAGCTCTTCGCAACAAACAGTATTTATCTGACCCATTCGTTTTAATTTTATATCCATAAATGATAATTCTTCTTTTCTTTCTTTTTCCAATGTAAATTTTAATTCTCCTAGTTGATTAGCCAAATACAGAAAATTCTCCAAATCCTTATCACCATGATTCCAAACTATGAAGATGTTACCAAATAACTTAAATGTTTGGTTTTAGAGGAGATCAGAACAAGAGATTTTTATAAATAATGCATGTAAATATTAGAAACTGGGACCGATAATGGTTGTTCCATGGGAACATCTTTAATTTGTGAGTAGAATTCAGTTATAAATAGAAAGGATATAGAGGGTATAAGAAAATTTAAACAATTACATAATACTCTTCAACATCAGTTTATTTTTTTCTTATATTTCAGGTTATTCCGTTAAACGATGTTGGACAAGCTCTAATGCAACTTGCACCGGAATTTTAGTATACATCGGTACCACATCCAGACTTGTCAGTTTATCATTCTCTAATAATTTATATTTTCTAGTAATGTCAATAGGGAGATAAGTGTTCTTTAATATGTACAGTATAGATAATAAGTGTATTTTCTTGTTATATAGCTTATACCTATTCTATAGATGTCAATTTAGATCAGAGTACACATATGTGGGTATAGGTTGTCGTGTGTTTGAGTGATGATGTGAATATTATCGTGTATAAATCTGAGTATAAGAGAATAAGTATTACGACCGGATATTAGGACACACTATAAAAATAATTTAGAAAGTAAAATAAATATAAATAGATCTGTCTTGAATTGGGATACCAAATTTGCCACAAGTTGTTTTTCCTGTGAGTATGATGTCAACATAGAAAATGGGACCGGAAACGAAGTCCAGAAAATTCGGTAAAGATTCGGAAAATCCGGTTCTAAAGTCATTTTCAGACAATCAGCTGACGGCCAGCCTCCGAGTGAAGTGACAAGTGAGAACAAATAAATCAATTACAAACAAAAACTGTGAACTTGTAAAAGTAAGGCATTCAAGATTTTACCGAACTACGAGTGCAACTAATTGTCCACCACAAGAAAAATGCGGAAAAAACTAGAGGCTATTTGGAATAAGAATAATATCTTCGGATGCATTAAACTCGCAATAATTAGGACCACGGAAATTTTCTAGTTTTCTGTGAATCAAAAGCATTACAATTTCTGAAAATCGGCTTCATTTGTCTCAGAAACATTTACTCATAGATAAAAATACGCGCGCTAAAAACAATGAGTACAGTTTTTGCAAGTATGTATTAGGTTTTGCGAACCTAGTAACAAATTAGTTCAGTTGTGACCAGAAGGATAATCTCATGCACATTCGTTTCGTGCTTACTGGCGACTCATCAGTAGGAGCCGGTATTACCCCTTTAACCACTATATATTTGGTAGAAGAATGTGGAATAATAGGACGGTACAGATTATGTTCGAATAAAATAAACTTGCATCGTTATCTTAAAGGAAATACCCTATACACAAATGCCAATAAACTTTAAATTAAATAGCTAACTTTAACAAATAAAATATGTCAAAATTAGTAAATAAATAACGATTTTAATTAAACCTGTTTAATGAACTAAAACACACTATACCGTCGGTAATTTCAGCTGTCATAGCTGATTCATGTGTCTCTAAATTCAAGGGATACTCTTTCTCACAGCCCGTGTAAAGTGAGGTTCCTTACTTCGCAAGCCACTCAGTAAATCAATCTTGGCGACTTTCGCTAGCTACGTGCCAACACAATGACTATCTTTAGCATCATGAAATTTACATTATTTAGATATTGCAAATGAGAATATGCCATTCTTCCTCATTTTTCACATATGAAAAATCAATCAAAATTGCAGCCTTCCTTCTGCAGGAAAGATCAGATTTTACTTAGTACCGATAATAAACATGCTCACAAGAAATTCATTGTATTTAGATTAGCATTTTTTAAAGTACTCCTAAACTAATACACAATTATCATATATTTAAATCCTCCGAAAAAATGAATTAATCAATATTATATGGTTTATTGAATGATGCCATGCTTATCAAAAACATGTGATATCTGATAGCAATCGAGGCTAAATATAATTCTTTGTTGAAGAACCCGGAGTTCAAAATGCTAATTTTCCCGATTTGATGGCACTAGACCTATCACCAAAACCATGGCGTGGGAAAACTTTACAGTTTTGTCCGAGATGATACACAATGATTGGACTTTAATGCTACATTTATAGACATCGATTGAAATTAAATATGCTCCTGGCTAAATAATAAAATTAATAGGGGTTGCACTGCGGAATTCTCCCATTTCTTTAAAAAAATTGATGGTGGAGTTGGGGTGTATTTCCTTCTTCTATTGAGGAGACCAATAGTTTAGAAACACTCGTCATAAAAACATGTCATGAGTGATAAAACTAGAATTCCGAAAAACCAATGCACATGTTAAATTTCAATTGAAACTACTTGAGATGCACTCCAGATAGACTAATTAATAACAGTTATTGTCATACCATAAAATAGGCGCACGCCACGCATGTGCATGTGTATACATAACTAAAAAACAGTTAAAATATAATTGATACACATGTACGTACATCTAAATGAAACAGCAGTCAATAGACATGAAGTTACCCTTTGCACGCGTCAGACAAATTATTATTTCCAAATATTGTATTATTAGAATAATCTCAATAGGTAGGGTAGGGGGTGCAAGACACAAAATTAGGATTACAATCAAACCAGTAGTTAGAGATGAGATTTAGAAATACCATATTCTTAATAATTTATTATTCATTATTTGAACAATATGCCCACTAATTAGTCAATCTTAATCCGATGTCCACTCATTCGATTAGCTAAATTTAAGAAACTTATCATTTTATTATCACCATGGTTCTAGATCATGTCATCCAAGAAACGTAGGTACAATTTTGGTTTCAGTGGAGTCTTATCCAAAACCAAAATTGTACCTACGTTTCTTGGATGCCAATAATGAGCTGGAACCACGGTGATAATGAAATGGTAAATTACTTAAATTAAGCTAATCGAATGAGCGAACTCCAATTTACCTTAGAAGGGGAATCATCAGGTGAATTGCAAGTTTTAGATGCAAAATTAAATTAGAAATGGTCAGAAATTAGGAAGAGATATTTACAGGAATCCTTCTTAATTTCAAGTCCAATCACTCGTATCGTATGAAAGTCGGTATCTTAAAGTCATTAACATTAAGTCCTAAGTTAAAATATATAAAGCATAGGAAGTTAGAATTAGGTAGACTACGCAATATATTCAAGGCTAATGGTTATCCTCTTCATTTAATAGATGCAACAACGATGGACGTCGTGAAAAAAATTAATCATAATTTGAGGTACATAAAAGCGGATAAGGAGAAGAAAGAGCGGAAGATCATGGTATTACCTGACTCTATATTAAGTAGGAAAGTGAAATCATTATCTTCAAAATACAATATAAGGACCGTTTTAAAACAATCCCTTACACAAGGCACATACTCCCTAACCAAAAGGAAAAGATTTAACCTTTAGAAACATCAATAATGTATGAGATCTCATGCAATGATTGTAGTCTCAAGTATGTTGGTGAGACCATGCGCCCAATCAAAGTAAGAAGAGGTGAACATAAAACTGCGTGTAACTACGGACATATTGCTAAATCTGATCTTGCTCGTGATGTAGTGGAGACTGAGCATACAATCAACTGGGAGGAATGCAAACGTATAACAATATGTAGTCGTAATAGGGTGACGAGATTGATTAGAGAATCTACCGAAATTAGATCTAGAGATAATATTATGGATGAAACAGCTGTTGAAAAATCGTTAGGTCCGATTTGGAATACCGCATTAGCTAATGGAAGGAAAAGAACATTGCATGAATTGGAAACTGAAACTAGCTCCAGTAAAAGATTAGGAACATCAGATTAAAATTAACTAATTAGTGGGCTTATTGTTCAAATAATAAATAATCAGTTATTAAGAATATTGTATTTCTAAATTTCATCTCTAACTACTCATTTTATTTTAAAACTTTTAGTGATTGTAACCCTAATTTTATGTCTTACACTCCAACCCTATCTATTGAGATTATTCTAATAATACAATATTTAGAAGTAATTTTTCTGACACGTGCAAAGGGTAACTTAATTTCTATTGAATGCTGTTTCATTTAGATGTACGTACGTGTATCAATTATATTTTAACTGCTTTTTAGTTATATATACACATACACATGCGTGGCGTGCGCCTATTTAATGGTATGACAATAACTGTTATTAACTAGCCTATCTTGAGTGCATCGCTAGTGGTTTGAATTGAAATTTAACATGTGCATTTGTCTTTCGGACTTCTAGTTTTATCACTCATGGTATGTTTTTATGACGAGTGTTTCTGAATTATTGGTCTCCTCCCACCAGAAAGTGAGGACCATCTCAGTTACGTCATTTTACATTGAGTGTGTAAAACGAATAGTTAATACATACAGTTGATAAATTATTATTCAGCCACTCTGGTCTCAATTAGTTAGATGAAAACGCACACACGCACACACATTTGACACGCGAATATCTAATGAAAGGTCATTCTGAAGTATAAATATTATGGCTAGAGGAAATAACGCGTTTGCTTCATTAGTTTCGTCTGTTAAACTTGTGAGGTATATTGCGACTGATGAAGACTATCGATAAATTTAGCCTAAATATTTCGAGAAAAGAAAACTACTGGAACAATCTTCATTCAAATATAGCACAAGTTGGTTACCACCAACGAATAACTAACGATGTCATCCGTAGACGTATTTTTGGATCTGCCAGTAAGTGCTCCATCAACTTCTTTGTCTCGGTCACGTTTACCGTATGACCTCAATTCGATTGCCCAATAGAGCTCTGTTCTCTCCTCCAGCAACAGATTAGCGTAAGAAACAAGGTGGGCAGATTCTGACATGGCAGAAAGAGTTGAAGTCACTTACAACCAAATGGGAGTAGTATATGGCCCACTCGTCTGCCAGGATGGGGCCCACGTGCGCATCATAGTTCTTGGTTAGAAACCCTTAGCGATATAGCATCGAATCGAGCTCAGTGGCGATCTAATTGCAGATGTCTAGTAGAATCATTTTCGTAACTTTCTTTTCTTAGTAGGGCAAAGTTAGCTGCGAGGTTCGGTTTGTTTATGACGTGATACAGTGAAAGCCGCAAGGAAGCTGTATTGCTGATGTCGTCTTGCCCGAATGCTAACTTGGCCATAATGGTGTTGTGGAGAGGTTTAGTTTGCCTCATTTCTGTGAGTTATCCTGATAAATTTACTTAAGTAACTAGTGTTCTCTCTGTCCTGCCTATACTCTCTCTCTCTCTCTCTCTCTCTCTCTCTCTCTCTCTCTCTACTCTCTCTCTCTCTCTCTCTCTCTCTCTCTCTCTCTCTCTCTCTCTCTCTCTCTCTCTCTCTCTCTCTCTCTCTCTCTCTCTCTCTCTCTCTCTCTCTCTCTCTCTCTCTCTCTCTCTCTCAATCACTAATAATTTGTTTATAATATTGTTTCTGTTATTTATATTTTTCAATTTTTACGGTTATATGGCAGTGAAACATTAGTCACTTTTGACTTTTGTATGGCTGGGCATGATGATAATGACGATGATGTTGAATTGCAGCACATTTCAAAAATGAAAACGTAATACAAATAATATTTACGCAGTCAATAATGGCTCGATATAGTATATCAATTGCAAAATCATAGCAATGAACACTATGCCTGATCTAACTTAATCGAAATCCAAAAGAAAAGGATATTAAATATTTAAGACCTTACCCATGCACTATAGCTTTATGTGCCCATACAGATTTCTTTTTAGAAAATGGTCCGGCCGAACACACTTCACAGAAATGACCTCTCTGACCTTCAGCTTCATTGTTTCGGCTTTCATTAGATTCGGTAGATGAGATGGTATAAGAAGCTCCCCTTAGTGCTACTCTTCTTTTGGTTTTTTTCTTTTGAAAAGATTTGTTTTTAATATCCGTGGTTAGTTCTACTCCACGACTTTTATCTTTAGGACATTGTGGCACTTCTTTATTTGATTGTTTTTGTTGCAAGCACAGTCCGAGATGTCGCCGAAGGTGCTGTTTTCTAGTGTACGATCTGCCGCATGGACACACGAAGGGACGCTTCATAGATCAAACGCAAAATACAAAATAAAGTTCAATTAATCAATATAGTGAGGTATTCCTTTAAAATTAACAGGAAGGGCTAGATGAAAAACTGGAAGAAAAACCAATAAAAGGAATTTAAATCAAGCATTGATAAATAAATATAATGAAAAATGGGGTACAAGAAGTCAAATTAGCAACTTTTAACCACGTAGGTTTTAAAACAAATGGCATGACCTCAGATGCTTTTAGCTCTGGATCCTGCCAAGAAGAAATTTCTTGAGCAAAATTATTAGTATTCTGAAACTCTTCTTTCTCTCCGACCATCATCACTTATCACTATCCAGGTCGACCATCATCATTTATGACCATCCAGGGAGCGCTGAAATGACTTCAATGAACACCGTATCCAAAATATAATTAGACTAAGTTAGAACATTAACACATTCTTCTCAAACGTTGGAGCTAATTGCAAATGTTTCGAGAAGCCCTCACTAGTGCAAATACATGTCGATGAGTCAGTATAACTGGCTTCCAACAAAGGAAATTTTTTTGATGGAACGCCATCATTTAGCAAGGCTCGCCACAAAATTATATTCATTATAAACACATTGCCAAGTTATATAAACAATAAAAATCTTATAAACAAGTTAGTTTTAGGGGTGTTCTTTCTGCAGGACTTTTCTCAGGATAATTTGTATACACATTAGCAACCCGGACAGAATGTTTTCTCAATTGGCACACCGCACAACTGTCTATAATAATCATTTATGAAGATGACACATTATATATCTTCTACATATTTATTTGTACCATATGCCTTCCATCTAATATCTTGAGGTATTCAATTAGCAAGTCTAACGCATTTCAACGCAGTTGGCTTATAATTCTGAAATATATCACTGAAAATATAAGTGTTAATTCATAAGGTCTAAACAATAGAAATATTCCTTATTCTATAGCATAGAAATTTAGACATATTGTAAGTAGGTGAAACTTGGACACCTACAATCACCTTAGTGATCATCCTCCTTTATACACCTTTACTAAACCACATGCACAGGGTGGGATTGTATCCGATTTTATAAACGAGTCAACATTAATCCTCTTCAATTCTTGACAAAATTTTATTTATAAAAGCCTGCAACTTATCCGTGGCCTTTGATTATTTTTTTAATAGACATTGTTATTGTACAATTGCTAGTAATGTTTTCATCAAAGATAGACCAGCTTACTAAAACTGATGCTCCACCTCTATCAAATTTTAGACAACATAATTATCTGTCAATTCCTTCAGGATGGCTCAGTGGTTAGAGCACTAGATTCCGAAGCAGACGTGCCCAGGTTCGAGTCCTGTCCGCGGCAAATTCTAGCCAGTACATGATGAGTTCCCAATAAGGACAAAACCGGTCTACTGGATAAATTGCCTTTTCTACACTATACAATTCTTAGTTTTATACTGGCCTTATGTAAGTAATTAATAGGTCAGGTGTTTATATCAAGACCGCAACTCTGATTATAATAATTGTTATCACCACCCGCGCAACCAATGTTCGTTTAATTCCTTTATATTGCGTAACACTCTATAATCGAGTTTATATTCCCATTCCACATGATTTAACACCAGAAGGCGCATCTCCCATTCGAATTCGTTTCCTCGTTTCTGGAAGATATTTATCAAGATTTACAACTTCTGTAATAATCTCATTTTTAGACGAGCATTCCATAGGAATGGCAGCATTTAAATCACAGTTAAGCAAATCTAGCTTTTCTCTATTTGCCATTTTTCAAAATATCAAAAGGAAATATATATTTTAATTCGTAGAGTTTCTAGTACTTTTGTGCCTGATTCTAATCTTCTATCTTTCTTTAACATTAGCTTTATCAGCAAATTCTTCTATGCAGTTTATCTATAGTCGAAACCACAATCAACGTCTTGAACGGAAAATATAATCTCATGCACATTCGTTTCGTGCTTACTGGTGACTCATCAGTAGGAGCCACCTGTATTACGCTCTTTAACCACTATATTTGGGTGAGGGAATGTAGGATAATGGGACGATACTATGTAATAGATTGTATCGTCCCTATTATCATTCCTCACCAAATATATAATAAAGAATTATATCGTCTTATTATCCCACATTCCTCACCCAAATATATAGTAGTTAAAGGGCGTAATACCGGCTCCTACTGATGGATCGCCAGTAAGCACGAAACGAATGTGCATGAGATTATACTTTCCGTTCATGCTGTCTTTGGTTTATCCTTCTGGTCAAAACTGAACTAATTTGTTACTAGGCTCGCAACACCTAATACATTCTTGCATATATATTAGTTCTCCGCACCAAACAGTATTTAATCAACGTCATATTATAGTTTTCCCTCTAATTAATTCATATTTACGCATATGCAAGCTTACAAATAAAATATTTGAATAATCTTCAGATTAATAACAAACAAATGACTCATCAAAACAAGATACGACAAACGACTTTATAACTATGTTTACTCTATAATCTGGGTAAAATAGTGGAACTTTGATACACTTGGATCAAAATGTGAATGAGTATTGAGGTATAAATCTGCACATTAATATATTTATAGATTTTTACGTATTTTTTTTAAAGAATACCAGAAGTTTTTGATAGTAAATTGTACAATTATTAATAAAAGGTTGTGTCTCAGAAGGGAATTACTTGTTTTTTTTATTGTGCCTTCCCTGTTAATATTTGTGAGTATGGAACAAGCTATAGCGATTATTTCTGGAACGAAATTAAACGTCAAACCAACAAGATATAGCTTATAAAAATTAAATTTCAATACATTATCCAATGAAACTCTGCCGAGAAAGAAACGACATATAATTCAAAGAAAAATAAAATCAAATTTTGTTTGTCTATAAAATTTATAAATCACAGTGGTTCAGTTCATAGAGCAAGAGACACTGAATAAGACGTGCTCAGGTTCGAGCCCTATCCTCGGCAAATTGTGGACAGTACGTGCAGAGTTCCAAATGAGGACGAAACCAGTCTACTAGATGAAGTGCTTTTTTCTAAATTATACAATGCTTAGTTTATACTGATAAATGTATGTATATAATGTGACTTACATTTCGCACAGCCACGTGCGTTTAATTATATAAATTAATCAAAATTTTCGTGAGTCTTTACATAATGGTTTCAAACAGTCCTAAAAGTCGACACAAGAACCAAGCAAACCCTATTCCACAACCAAATCAAACAGCAGTTAAATCAGCCAGTTGGTAGAAAATGATTAAAAGTAAATCCTTCGTACATTCAAATTACAACATGAACTAACTACAATGAAGGCATAAGTTCACAAAACTGGTTATTATTTAACACCCAAAGTAAAATATTTCACTTTGGTAAGCGTAAAAATGATATTGTGTCTTTAGACAAAAGGAGAGACGATGAGTTGTTCTTGAATGACTTATAACAGTTTTTAGATAGGTACAACACCTAAGCTTTCAGCGTACCCAAGGATCCTTAATGGAGGGACATAATTGAGATCGGTAAAACGAATACAAATATACAAAGCCTCACAAAGATGGTTTAAATGCAATGGTGAAAACACAACATCCAACCTTTTGATTTCCACTAATGAAAGGCGACTTAATTTGATAAATACGGCGCAAAGAAAGAGAAATTTGATTAAATTCCTTAAACAGCTATAACAAGTATGCACTAAAATAGCTTCAATTTTATTTTTTTCTCAGAACGGAGGTATAGATATACGTTGTAAGTAACACGATATTACTGGACACGAAAGGCTTTCAAAGCTATGATAGTGACAAACGTATATTACTAAGTCCACTACACGCCATTGTAATAATTATCCCTAATTTTAATGGTACTTTTCCCTGTATCAGCCTATTCAAATGATTACAACAAGACAGCGTGGAATTTATCACTTTCTGATTGCTGCTTCGTGTTCGTTGTTAAGATCGTTGTATAAATGATCCACGCGTGTCCTAATCTTTCGAGAACATAGATTCCATTATTCTTCAAGAGCTAATTCTAATATACATTATGCTAGTTAAAGCAATTTTCTGATATCTACATGTGGATCTGATATAATCTACACTCATTACACTTCTAAATATCATGTACTAGTCTCAATGCTATCAATACTGATAAGCAATCGCCAGTCACCTTAACAATTATAGATGTGCATGCTTTTGATTTGTATCTTTATCATGTCCATAATCGGGCCAGATGGCCTCAGTCGTTAAAATAACGATTTATTATTATCTTTAAATAACCTTATCTATCAATATACAAGGAAATTCTTGAGATCAGGTCAAAAATAAACAAGTTAAAATTTAAATTAAAAATAACCTATATTGTACTTCAAATGCATTTGTGCCAAGGCAAGTAAAAATAACTGTGATGGCTTTAAATAAGGAAAAATTATGGAATGACACATATATTGAAGAAAAATCATTACATCTCCTGTATGTGTCCTAATATGACACTCCAAACGAGAAGGCTTAGAGAAGATAAGACCACACGTTTTGCATTCATGCATTGAGCCGAAAAATATTATTAAAATGGCAATATTCAAATACATTTAATTCAAGCATAAGGAAGTATTTGAACGCATAATTAACGAAATAAACGAAGTTTGATTAAAAATAAAACAATTTCTATATCGAGGTCAAAGTCATATTACTCCTAGCTATAGATTAATGCTATTTACATTAAGCTGGCGGTTTTCTCAACTAACATTTTCGATTGTGTATCTCATGTTCAATAACCAAGCATTATATTTTATAACACTTCTAGCTAGAATGCAGAGCAAAGTCACATGTTCCATTAAAGAAAGTCAATATTGACAACGGCCCTGAAGAAACCCATTTCATAGTAAATTAACTTAGTAGAGAAATTAATTAACTCCGCATATTGTAACGGCTGTAACGACACAAATCAATCGCCGACATATTGCGTAAATTAAATTCAAATTTATTTACGTTGCACCAATGAAAAAAAAGCAAATTGCCGTTTAACCACGTCTAACCACGTTTAACCAATAGTATGCAAGTACACATATTGCATGCTATTTAAGCACGGTAATTTACCATGCAAGTCAGTTGTGGCATTTGCCTTCTACCTGCTTCACGCGTGTGCGTTCTGTCGGCTGTCAATACGTGCGCTGCGCTGCATTCTGATCGTGTTTCACCAACAACTAACTACATCCGTGACTCATCTTGATGCGGGATACCGGAGAGACGAGCCAATTGAGTGCAGGACCTGCAGGACACCATCCACAACGCGATCACAGCTCAACCACGGGAGCGAAAACTCAACCAGAGTCCACCCAAGGCTCTAGGACATCTTCAACTCTGAAGTCTTAAAGCGAACGCATTACCAGACCCTCTTAAGGGCCCCCATATCAGTAACTAATCTCTATTCAGAGCACCTTAACCGAGTTTGTAACGTCGTACGGCATTTACTTGAAGCCGGGGCGTTTACACGGCTCATTAATTTGCCAACATATTTCCGACATCAAATTCAAATTATAATACACTGAACTAATTAAAACGCACAAAATTGCCGTTTAACAATTGCTTATGACGGAACATATATATAAGCACAATGCAATTACCACGCAACTCATTCTCTTCTGCACGCTGCGTGTAATTGCTATCGATTTCTCTTCTTGACTGTCTACCTACATCGACTTAAAGACTTGCGTTTAAAACGTTGTGTCAACTTGTCACATAGTCTTCAGTCACGCCAATCTTCTTGTTGTTGCACAACTAGTCATACATAATCGATCATCTATTAATCTAACAAATGGATGGACACTAATAAATAGAAATATATTATCGAATGAAATAAAATTTAAAATGTTTATAATATGGATTAGACCGATACTAGAATATGCTGCCGCTACTTGGAATCCTTTAACAAAGGGTTTGTCTAATAAGATAGAAGCTGTACAAAGAAAAGTTCTGAAACAAATAAGTCCTATCTCCTGCACTATATACGCCACTAGATTACAGTTTGTATCACTGCATCATGTAATTGGAACTAGATCTGGTCATTTTGCAATATCTCCACCATTGGTAGGGAATATTACGAGCAAGCTATTCTCTTTTTCAAAAATTTACAAAATTTACAATCAATTGCCAAAGGGGCTTAGAGAAACGCCTCCATCTAAAAATGTATTTTAAATTTTCTTCTACCGAACTAGAAAAAGTGTTCAATCCTGCTGATATTTTTAATTTTGATTATGATAATACTTTCTCATGGTTAAATAAAAGACAGGATTAATTGTGTTTCAGCAACATAATTTCTCGAGATTCTATCTTCAAATTTTGTATTATTAAAACTGAAATGTTATGCTTTATATCATCTTGTTAATCAACAATGCATACAATCAATTATTAGTCATGGTTCCCTTTTTTCTTACAAACTGTTATACTCGAATTATACCTTAAATTCTTCTAATTTTGATGAAGAATCTATCACTCTTTACAGCTGAACTTTCTGATGCTGATCAATTGTACAGTACAACTAATTGCACATATATATGTGATGTGATATCTTTTTATATTGTAGATTTTCTAATTTTATTATTTGATGGAACATGTGTGGTTTGAATCCAAATAAAGATATTCTATTCTATTCTATCACATCACATAAATATATGCAATTAGTCTCATGTAGATAAGTATATCTCACTAGTTGTACTGTACAATATATCAATATCAGAAAGTTCGGCTGTAAGGAATAATAGATACATCATCAAAATAGGAAAAATTAAGGTATAATTCGAGTGTAACATTATGCAAAAAAATTTAGAAACATGACTAGCAATTGATTATATGTATTGTTGACTAACATGATGATATAATGCATAACATTTCAATTTTAATAATACAAAACTTGGAAATAAAAATCTTAAGAAATTCTGTTTCCGATAACAATTATCCTTGTCTTTTATTCAACAATGAGAAAGTATTATCATAATCAAAATTAAAAATATCAGCAGGATAATAGACGTTTTCTAGTTCAGTAGAAAAAAATTTAAAAGACATCTTAGATGGAGGCGTTTCTCTAAGCTCCTTTGGAAATTGGTTATCAGCAACATTACTTCTAGATATAGTTATCTCCAAGTTTTGTATTATTAAAATTGAAATGCTATGCATTATATCATCATGTTAGTCAACAATACATACAATCAATTGCTAGTCATGTTTCTCCTTTACTGCATTATGTTACACTCGAATTATACTTTAATTTTTCATATTTCATTGATGGATCTATACCTTTGGCCAAACTTTCTAGTGTTGTCTTTGCAATTTACAACTAGTAAGA